>JANHGB010017252.1:0-47709 GCA_026283785.1 Coracopsis vasa
GGGAGGTGCTCCAGTCCCCTGATCATCCTCATGGCCCTCCTCTGGACTTGTTCCAACAGTTCCATGTCCTTTTTATAATGGTTGATCATTTCTGCTTAAGCAGTTTCTAGGAGAAGATAGCAAAGATCCCCCTCTATTCATTTGCCTATAAGAAACTGCATGAGGTGGAACTGCCTTTTTCGTAACCTTATGCTCTCTGTCCATGGTTCTATCCTGTTCAAGAAATATAATTCAACTATACTGCACCAGCTGCAGGGTTGAAGGAATGTATTTATTATTCAAGTTCTTCTTTTTACCTCCTGAATTGAACTTGGCATCCTTTTGGATGACAACTTGGTCAGATACCCACAAGAAGTCACCTTTGCCATCTCTTTTTCCTCTGGATGTTTTTATTGCCCTCTACACAGGGGCTGCGCCTTGAAACCAGTCTGGGTGCAAAGCTGCACCATAAACTTGGTTAGTTTATGCACTAAACAAGATATTTTGCCAAGAGCATGACAGAAGGGCTCCAAAACTGGGATGGGTGACACCAAGATAGACTTTAGAGGACCCAACCATAAGACATATGCACCACGGAAGGTCTGCAGCTGCCTAAGCCAAGGGGCTGAGCACCCTCCTGTGTGACAGTCACTGCCAAGAGAGGCACTCAGCATGGAAAGCTTCAGATGGCTGTTTGCAAGGTGTTGTTTGTGGAGCCTGGGAGAGTCTGGTACTTGTTCCCTCACACTCAGCCCCAAGCAGCCGAATCGCATGCCTTCCCAGACATTCTGCAAAAGCTGTACATTTAATAGGGCTTGCAAAAAGAGTAAGGGTTTGCTTCTCAAATAAAGAAGGGATGAAAGGAACTTTCCTGGGGTTGTGCTGGCTCAATTCCTGTTTGATTGACTGCTCGTGCTGTTGTGTTGGTGGTTATTAGAGCTGGTAAAAACACAATTTCTGTCCCACAGGAATTTCCTATACTTCAACATTTGTTTTCATTCTGAAACAGCATTAAATATTTCAAAATAATGAACACTTTCATAGAATGGGTGGTCCTAAAAATAAATTAAGGAGCGTCATTGTGCTTTTATGCATGCATACATGAGCACATTCTCAGTCCACGGGTCTAATCTCTTTTCTCCCCTAGACAGTCACCGAGGTTTATAAGAGTTTTGTTTCCAGATTCATCAATTCAGTATTCTAGCTGACTGGTCTCCCTTGCGAAGACCACAGTAAGATGTTGAGCTGCCACCATGATGCTCCTCATCTATTAGGTTCCCTGGCCTGCTCAAGTCCTGGATATGTCAAGAACACAAAGATTTGAAGATTTCTCCAGAAAATTCAATAAGCACAGAGCTAGCAGCAGCCAGCTCCTATATCCTCCTTTCTTTACAGTCGTTTTGTGGGATGCACTGAAATTAAGAGAGTAAATTACTAAGAACTGTGAACCTCAGTGTCCTCAACTGTCAAATGGCTCTCTGGGACTACAGACATCCCAGGCACTTCAGAGAATATGTATGCCAACTAATCCAATCCCACTTTTTGCTTACATGACAAAAATCCACCTCATTTTATCTAGTGTGGCTGTATTTTGAGCAAGGAGCGAGTGAGAACCAGCAGAAGAATTAGACATGCTATGATCTGCAAGGGTTGTCCAGCATGGTAATTGCTGTCTTGTTCTTTTCTTCCCCTTTTAAAATGATAACTACAGCCTAAAATGGATAAGTGACATTCTGTTCATCTCTCAGCCACAAAATGAAGGAACAGACCACACTGTCTTCACACCTTTCAAGGTTGCAATGAGAACCTTGTTACCATTTTGCAGTGTTCATCCTTCAGTCACAGATCCTCCCATCCCCAGGTGAATCATATAGTGCTAAGGTTGATATTACTGCATCACAGTCTACTAGGTGGAATATAGCCTCGTTTGAGTGTCTCTTGGTTTAAAATAGTCTTTATGAAGTGCTATGCTTTAGGGAAATAATGCTAGCAAAGAAATGTCAGATTTTGCTCTCATCATTGAAGAACAAAATCTAACAAGGGTGGTTGTCAGCTATTATGCTTTTTTACTGAAAAACTGTACAATCCTTTTAAGTTACATATAATGATTTTATAGCCTTTTAACAAGACGAGCACCATTGGGTAGGATTTTAACAGAGGATATAGGATTGGCGATTTATTTATTTTAAACCAGCTGAATTCCCCAAGTTCTTCCTTGATTTAAGCCAAGGTCTGTATTACAAACAGAAGAGATTATAAGCATCTGAAACAGACATGGTTTTGATAAAACTCTCTTAAGTAATGATGATCCTACAGCATTCAGACAAGTCAGGGGTCAATATGACCTTATTTGCCTGTGCCTTTCATTAGGAGCACTCTTTCTGCAGTACCATACTTCTGGTACCTCCGAATACACAGAGGATTCATGCTTCAGTTCTGCATGTATTAAGAATGCAGCCATAGCAACTACTAGCATTAATGAACTATTTGCTTATGCAGTAATAATTAACTTCCATTACATTACTTTGTGTGATTACTTTCTTAATTGCCTGAATTATGCATCCATTTAATATTTAATAACCATTCTCAGAAATCAGACACTGGTAAAAAAACAAATTGCTCACAGTTTCCTTGCAATAATTAAGCTCACAAGAATAAATGAAACCTTTTAAAAATGAATGCCTTGTGATTATATCCTTGCATATAGAACAAGATCCTAAATTAGCTATTTATTAAGTCTAAATTTAAGACCAAATAATACATTTTTCACTTACGCCTTGGGAAATCAACCTATACAATACCTGACATCACCAGCATAATTAAGTGCCATCTATTTACTTTGAGAGTCACAAATTCTGCATTAGTATTTAGAACATTCAGAAGCGTGTGTGGGGAAATCTTTTAAAATGCCTCCTTGGAAAAATAGCATCTTCTTTACCTGAGGTAGCTGCTTAGTTGTGCTTAAAGTGCTGGAAAGATCTGTGAAGCGTAAATAGCCTTCTGATGGGGAGGGGTGGGAAGGACTTTTTTTGTCATGTTTTAATTTACATACAAACAATGGAAATACAGTTATACAGCCTGAGGTCAGCTTACCAAACAGGATGAAATTCTTTGCTGTATATGAAAATAATGTTTACAATCAAAAACAAGCAGTCTGATCTACTTGTTTTTTCATGCTGTCATCTGTCTCTGAGCCCTCGTGCCCTCCTAGCACCCAAGCAGAGCCACATGCTGATTTGCAAAGTGATAATGCCATTACTTTTTTGCACACCAGCTTTGTTTCCCAGTGGTTTGCAATGAAGTCACCAGCTTAAATAAAATGTGCAACCATTTTATTGTATGTTGTCTTTATGAATAGAGTCTACTGAGCTGGACAAGATAGATAACTGTTGTGAAGGGTTTTGTTTTGCCCCTTTTATTTTTCCTCTGAGTTGCATCAGCAAAATTGCTCTGCCATTCTACAGTGATTATGGCAGCCATGTACAGATGTGTTTATCGGAACCATAGCACTGCTCAGCTGAACCTACAGGGACTCCTTCTCTTTTCCTATGCACATGAACTACAGATGAAAGGTATGCAATGAAAAACATATTCCAGGCATCCTGCACCAAAATAAACCAAATCCAATAAAGGAAATAACTGAAGGGCTTATTTGCTGAGAGGCAGGTGAAGAAGCAGGGGCTGCTCTCCCCCTTGCCCATACAGGTGGATCATTTTCAGCAAGATGCAGAGGGAGCTGCAGGGAGCCAGGGAAGGAGGGAGGGATGGCACCCGTTTGGGGTGTCAGGAGCCAGCAATGGCTGCTAGCCTGAGTTCCCAAACTGAGCTAAATTGATGCCAATCTCACTGGCTGTTGTTACAGTGGGCAGCATCATTAGGATTTGCTTTTTAAATGATCTCTCAGCCTGTAAGTCTGAGAGCTGCTAGCAAGGCAAGGTTAGAAAGAAAATGATGGCAGCATGTTGATGCTTCACAGACCTCATGATAGTTTCCGTCTGTCATTATTTACGTCTGACTAGATGCGTCATGTCAGCTACCTAGAAGGCACTTTAATATGAAGCTCTTGTTTTCCTCTGCTTTTTCACATCCAGACTGGGTACTATTATTTTTTTTGCATCACTACACTTAGGTGAAGCTTGCTTCAATCTCTCTATAATGACACACAAAGAAATAAAAATTGTTCGGCTCATGTTATTATACATGCTTCTATTCTAACAGACCTCTTCGACATTGTTCACAAAATGGTGAATTTAAATCAATAAACAGACATCTATCAAAAGGTCAACTTAATTTTATTCCTTCAGCTTCTTTACCAATATTTTAAGCAAAACCATTTCTTTCCTGAGCTTTCAGTAAATGTTGCATTAGTGGAATGCAGCAGCAACTGATAGTTCTAATTATTGATGGCATTTAGTAGTTCAATTAACATGTTATTAATACTGCTTTATAATGCGATGAGTTCTGTCAGAGTCAATGTAAATAAGGTTACAGCTATCAAGTATGTGTCAGTTTTGCCATTATACTACTGCTTGGCAATTTAGATTCAAAGGGTTCATTGGCACTGGTTTGGGATGAAGTAATTCACTCCTGGCTAATACAGGCAGCCCCGAATTCAATCTGATAACATTTTACAATGATGGTGGCTCACACAGGGGAAAAGGACCCAATCCTTCAAGTCTTCCTGCAGATAAAAGTCTCGTTCAGAGATATACTGCATCTAAACATGCATTGTCCTCCTGAGTGGGCTTGGCAGGCCACAAAATGCCTTTTAAAACCCATCCCTTCACCATACCCCTGGGAGGGACTCAGCCACAACACTTTTTTTTTAATTATTTGTGCCCAAAACCAGCAGTTCAATCACTCTGTGGTCTGACTTTGCTGAATAATCATATGAACTTATTAATACAACCTTCTCTAATCCTTTAGCTCACCAAGCCCACTGGTGGGTCTTCTCATTTTGTCATATGTGAAATTAAGTGACAAGCTCATTGCATGCTTTCATTTATCTGGGCTGTGAGGGGTCTAACACAGTTTTGGATACAGCAAAACTATCAACAGCTTAATATTGCCAAAAATTATTCAGTAATATTTAATCACCTGAATTTTGTTCACATATGTTTTAATTTTTGAAGTTAGAAAATACCTTTGGCCAGTTAATCGTATGTTTGCATTGTGTACACTATGGAGCTTTCTTTTAGTTGCACTGTGTTTTCTTAGAAGTACAGCTATAAGGATAGAATATTTTTGGTTCACAGGTGTCTTTAAAATTTAATAGGGCAGCTGATCTTCATAGAATGCTTTGGTTTGGAAGGAACCTTGAAGATAATCTGGTTCTAACCCCCCTGCCATGGGCAGGGACACCTTCCACTAGAGCAGGTTGCTCAAAGCCACGTCCAACCTGGCCTTGAACATTGCCATGAATAGGGCAGCCACAGTGTCTCTGGGCAACCTGGGCCAGTGCCTCACCACCTTCATAGTGAAGAATTTCTTCCCAATATCTAAATCTACGCTCTTTCAGTTCAAAGCCATTCCCCCCTTTTCCGATCATTAGATGCCCTTGTAAAAAGTCCCTCCTCTCCAGGTTTCTTGTAGACACCCTCTAGGTTCTGGAAGCCACTCTAAGTTCTGCCTGGAGCCTTGTCTTCTCCAGACTGAACAGCCTCAGCTCTCTCAGCCTGTCTTCATAGGAGAGGTGCTCCAGCTCCCTGATCATCTTCATGGCCCTCCTCTGGACTCATTCCAACAGGTTCACATCCTTCTTATGTTGGGGGCCTTAGAGCTGAGGTCTAAGTGAGCTCTTAGGGCTGAGCTCTACTCCAGGTGGGGTCTCACAAGAGCAAAGTAGAGGGGGAGAATCACCTCCTTTGACCTGCTGGCCTATGCTCCTTTCGGTGGCTTACTCCACACAGATCTGTTATTCATTATTTGCATAAATTTGTTTGGTCACCTATATTACAGGAATTATTTTCGCATTACTCAATTGGGTGGTATTAGCCCTGCAAAGACACTGCCAGTTTCTCTCCGTAGATAGGGCCCTAATGGTTAATTCTTTGGGGAGCATTAAATGGGTTTTTCTTTTTTTCCTGCAACAGCCTATAGGGCTCCAATTGAACTTTGTGAGCAGTACCTTTGCATCTCTTTGCTTTCCCCCAGCACTGTAAACATAGGGAGGATGAGCTCTGGGGATTTTTCTGAACAGAGTAAAAGGCATTCTTAGGAATTAAATCCATCTCCCAGAACTGGCACTTAAAGTGTTAAAAGGGATGTTGTACATGAAACCCCAAAGGTAACAGTGCTTACTATCAGCAAGACTATTACGCAAAAAGGTCCTCTATATACAGTCTCATGGTGACCACATTTACATTTCTTGTGAAGACTTTCTCACCTCTTGTTCTGATCTCATTAGTAAAGACCAATACAGCAGTACAGTTTGCTCTTCATGTTTGTCATTTATGTCATGTGATGCACATGCTCCCAGTAAGGTTTTTTGGGAGGCAGTATTTGTTATAATTATAGTACAGCATGAGACAGTAAGGCACAAAATAACAGCAACAGCTCTGGATGTTCCCTAGAGTAATAGTAGAAGGCCATAGATTAAAACTGTTAAGAAGTTGAGGGGGTTCTGTTAGGGGGAGCATAGGGGCTCTTTGTTTGGATGGGGCTTTTTTTCCAGAAATGCTGCCATGAAAAGTGTCTGAACTGTGCTCTCTGATCCTCAGAACTTCAAGAGTGTACAAAACTCCGATAGTGAGCAGTGACAGGTCCCCACAAAAGCCAATGCTAGAGAAGGCATCTGTGAGTGGTGCAGGATTAGACCTTTTGTAAAGCAGAAAACAAAGGGTGTTTGGTAGACAGCTTCTCTCTTTTCCCCTTAACCTGGAATTAATGCTTGGCTGAAACAAGAGTTAACTGGCAGTCCCTGCTAGAAGAGTGCTAGATGCTAAAAAAAAAAAAAATATGAAACCCTGCCTTTGCAATTTAAAGTCCAAGAACCTTCCAAATCATTTTCCTTTGCAGGTTCTGAAATTCAAACATGAAGCTTCCCCAACTTTTTACCAGCTCCATATGCTAAACATATCTCTCAAGTTCTTCAGCATCTCTGTGTTGGAAATGTGTAGGTTGTAAACCACTAGCAACATTTAATATTTGTAAATTCAGCTGTAGCCCCCACCTAGATCCAAAATGCACAAATAGGGTTTGTTCTTTTCTCCTTAAAATCTCGCAAAAACGTTCTCCGGCGGCAGGACTGGGGAGCGAGGAGCAGTGAGCAGTAGGTGGCAGTCAAGGCACTGAACTCTCCATAGTCCTCCAGCGCAGCAACGTTGTTCGGAGTAATGTCAAAACAGTACCTTTTTCGTTTTAAAAGGTATCATTTTTAAAACCATCTTTTCCGAGGCCTCAGGCTACAGAGGCAATAACGGATAGCAATACGTTTCAAAAGAAGAGTACGAGAAGCCCTTAAAATCAGGCAACTGAGTTTGAGTTCTGATTTTGTCTGGTTCTCAGGTTTTTGGGGAGCATTTCCTAAACTTATGGGAAGGTTCTTCTGATGTAAGGAGGTGCTGTGACTGTCCAGACCTGTCCTGAGGCTGTATACACAGGATTTATCCCTGCACAAAACAGAGACAGCCACTTTCCAGCTGGGGCACAGCTGGGTCAGCAGATCAACTCACATGCAGACTAATGGGTTAAAGCCAGAGCCCTCACTTACAAAAGACAAAAACACAGAATTAATGTTTCATTCCCCTTTCTACAGTGCACGCACTGTGAAAAACAATTTAACATCATCTCAATCTTTTCCCTCCTATTGAAGTGGCAAATATCATTAAACATAAGTGTCTAGCATCCAGAAAAAGTTACACAGCAGCACAGATATGTCACACTCACAGAGGGACTATTAATCAGAGAGGCACCCTCCACACACAGGAGTCTCAGTATATCTCCTAATAGGTCAGCATCAGTAAGATCTCAGGTGTCTTCTGTACCAATGGTCAGCAATACTCAAGTGACAGATCAGACCAAAATCTGGATTCATACTTCATAAAATATTGGCAGTTTCGTGAATTCATTTTCTAAGCAAGATTCTTGTACCTTATTCATCAACCTATGCATGAAGAAAGTAAACCAGAACTAAACTGAGAGAAGCAAGAGATATTTTCTAATTCCTATAGGCAGAAAACAGTGGGTTCTCTAGTTATATTTTACTTACTGAAGCTATGCCACTAACAGCACTTCCAGCCCCACTTCCAGTTCCTGAAGTATTTTGTTTATACAAGAATTTTTTTCACTTTACTTGTTCCACATTTAAGAGACTGGAGAAAAGTCAGGCAAGAAGGAGAGGTGGTGCATTAATATTTCACTTTCAGATGGATCGTTTAAGTTCCTTCACTGTGTGGTAAGGCCATAAGTTTAATTTTATTCCTACAGGGATGTACGATAGCTCTGGGAAACCATTTTTTTGTTTCTTAACCTTCCTAGAAGCATTATGAGTTTTGTGAGCACAGAAGTAGCCCAACTAAACCCCTATACATCTATTAGTAAGCATATATCACTCAATAGAATCATCTAAAGGACGCAAGAAACATCACTTTTCACAGCAATTAAGAGTACCTTGAATTTGAACTGCGACTTTTGTTACATGATCAGCAACAAGATGATGCAACTCAACAAACATGCAGAGCAAAACGTTGGGTCTGTACAGTGGTATCTAAAATTGTATTTCATTTGGAGATGTCTTTCTAACAGGATAAATATAAGCTTAATATTTCAGAGCTTTAAGTGATTAAAGGGCTGACTGAGGACACCCTCCATGTTTTAGAAATATTTCATTGAGGGGTGAAGAGAGTGAACTTATCCATATCATCATTTTCAGCAGCTAGAACAAAAAATGAGAAATTAAAGTGCTATTGCATGAGTTGAAGAGTGAAATACCCTGATAACACAAGGCAGAATCAGGATAAACTTACTTTTTTCCCCTGGGAAAACTGGAAATGTTACCTTTATGCTTTATTCAGAGCTATGTGACATTTCCAAACTTCAGAATGAAACTTTTGAAACCTGAGTAAGATTGATTTCATTAACAACACAAATGAAGTCACAAATCCAACCAGCTGTAACGTAGTGTCTTAGACTGCTGAGGAAGCATTGGTACATCAGAGCTCTTTCTGTTAATGCTGGTTACAGTCTTGGGGCCCTGCAAAAAGGCAGTCAGGGAGCATCAAGTGGGAACAACAACTATCTACTGATTGATCTAAAACCATTATTCAGACAGATATTCAGTCTTTAGCTGACAATCCTTTTCTGACAGCAAGTCAACCATATTTCAATTTAAGTTGGTCCAACTTCTGGACTTGATAAACACCTGCATCTTTTCTCATGGAAAGTGGGAAGGTAGCAAAAGAAAGGGAAACTTGTGATAATTTATCTTCATTACCTTCAGTAGCATAAAAGGCATCCCACAATTATTCATTATCTTGGTGATAATTCCTTTGAGAGATCAACTTACATTTGAGGGTCTGAAAAACCTGATATTCAAGGAGCACATACAGAAAGACCACTGGGCAGGCATATCCATATAAAATAATGCAGAACCATGCAGAAGTGCTAGCTTAGGCCCCAGAGCAATACCAGCACGACTGAATGGATCTGAGGGTGCAGCACTCTGAGGTCCTGAAATCAGGGACAGGCTTAGGCTGCTTAGAGACTTCCATGCAGATCTTTTCACCCTTAGCTGCCTTCTATCGCTCCAGTTGAAAACCCTCAATCAGCTGCTTACAGTGGTCCAACACCTATCAGATGTCTCTGCTGGGAAATGCTAAAACTGCCAGCCATTTTCTCTATAGATACTCAAATAATTTTTATTGCACCTTTCTCTACTGGTCCTACTATTTCTTATCCTTGATTCTGAAAGAAATGTGAAGTAATAAACTGACATGTGAAGCATTCAAACTTTGCTTCGCAAAGCACGCTAAGTATTTAAGATTAATCCATGCAAAAATAAAAAGGACTCCATTTCTTTGTCCATGTAACAAGATCAAACCAACATCACCAAGAATCTAACAGAAACATTAAATGAAATCATCCACAGATATGCTACTATCTCTATTGTAGCAAACACTGCAAATGAATTAACACACCTCTGATAAGCAGGCTGATAGAAGTGTTTGGACTTACATGAATGCCACAGCCTGTGTAGCAGATTAGGCTGGAAGGCAGCAACAGCAAGCTTACCATTTTACACCTTGCTATAAAATAGTAGGATTCTGCAGTACTTCCAACAGCTCACCAAAAGCACCAGCCCTTTCCGAAATATACTATAGCCATGCCAGCATGGCTGATCAGCACACTGAAACTTAGACCCACATAATCACACAAACATGTTATCACAGTCACATAACCTAATGCAAGCAATCAAAACACAGGCTAGCATTAAGTTTCAATTGGCATTATACAAAGCCAGCACTGATAAAATAGAAGCAAAACTAGAAAAATAAACAAATTGATTCCTATCAGATAGAAATCTATTGGTTTTTCCCTCCCAATGTTATTACTCTGTATTCATACACTAAGCAGTACCACTATTTGATATGAACAGTACTTGCACTGACTTTATACTAATACATGCCACTGTTTTCAAATTATCATTGTGGAGGGTTGCAGAAATCAAAATAAGGACCGAAAATATGCATATTCTGTCAGGGACGACTGCTGTGACAAGTGCATTTTAAGTAGGGTTTTATAGACATACTAACATGAAAATGGTGTTGAAGCGTTTTCTAGACCTAAGGTTCGTCAGTTATCAAAAGAAATCGTCATCTGTTGACTACGATAGCTGGCATTGCAACATTGCATGGTACTAACAATGTAATTTTAAAATAAATGCACATTCTTGATGCATTTCAAGATATTACTAAAATCTATGTATAAACCAATACTCTAGAACAGTACTTAAATAGGTCACGATACTTCTAGCTGCAAAATGCAGACTTAACATGAACATAACATGATGAGCACCAAGCTGAAAATACCTCATCTACTTTCCACTGCAGTACATAAACTTAGGGTAGTTTGTGTTTGTTTTTTCTACCTTTTCGGGGAAAAATAAATAATAAACAGTCAGTATTTCCTTCTGCTAGAGAAAAAAGTCCCCGTAATATATAAATAAGATGCCTAACTTCTACTTTTTCTCTCTTCACTCTTTCCAGGGTTAGTCACCTTGAAGTTTCCTTTGAAGACAGACAGAGATGTTGATCAAGGAATATGTATAAAAGAGAAGAAAAATTTAGTTTGCTCACACACAAAGAAACACCCGTACTCTCCTGCATTTTAGAAGCTGGGGTTGCTTTTTTATCTAGGCTAATCAGGGACCTGATTAGGTCCTTTTATCTAGGGCTGATCAGGACCTCCAAGGGATCAGTAAGGCAAGTTTAGGCAAGGTATTCTACTGCAGGTTTAAGTCTTTCCATCACTAAAGCAATAGGAGAAACTTGTTTACCATCCCAAGTAGGAATGTCTGCTCATTCTTGTAATCACCTTTGTTACACAACTGTCTGTCCTCTCCAGGCAAACGTCACAGATTTTAACAAGCAAAACTCCAACTCAACATGTGGAAAAACTCTCTTCATCATGAGAGCAAAGTGGAGGAAGGGGTTCCCAAAGAGGCTGCAAAACCAAAGCCCTTCCCTGTCTTTCCATCAGTCAGACTCAAGACTTTTAAATCAGCTGAAGTTCTCAAGACTACTTCAACTGCATTGGCTGACATTTAGTCAGTTATGTTTTCCTTCAACTGTCATTACTCTGTTAGAACAGATGGGACCTACTACAGTAGCAACTAACAGTCTGGTTTTAAAGGCTTTTAGCAATCAACTGGACCATTTTTTGCCCCAAACTCAGCCCTTTCGTCTCTCCGTGCATGTCTTGCATCCACTCCTCACAATCAAGATGAGCAGCATGGGTTTCTCTTATCTTAACATCAATCACCTCAATAGAAATACTGAACTCAGTATTTATTTTATCCAGCAGGAACTTTCTGATTTAAGGAATGGAAGGCATGAAATGTACAATATTCCAATATTCCAAAAATCAGGAGAACTTAAGAAAACTCTTTACTCATCTCAGTGACGGTTTTGCAGGCTTTATGTACTTAGTTATTGTGCACATTCTCTTTGCTCCTGCTGTATCTTCCTAGAATTTGCACTGTCATAACTGCTATAAACATTACACAACTTTATTGACCCTATTCGTAACAACTAGATTTCTCTTCAGGCCCAAGGAGCACCGCTCAAGTAAATCAATGTGCTCCTTTGGTGACAGCTAAGAAAACGAGTACTTGATCTGCAATTCTTAATGTTCCATTTATTGGCACTGATTGAGCAATACTTCACTTCTCTAATTGAATAGCTACATGATGAAATGAATGTTTACATTCAGTAACACAAGCAGTAAATGTACAGAGAGATAGCTTTGTTCACATGTTCACAGGAAAAAGTTCACATGTGAAAGAAGGAGGTTGCATTTTTTTTCCTACAAACTTTATATATTTGGAGGAGTCTTCAACCAAAATCTTTGATTCCCACCTGTGAACATCTACATGCATAACTTCAAAGGCAATTTGATGTCCTTGAATGCTACTCAAATTCACAAGGTATACATTTCCTACTATTAGTATATGTTCAGAGATTCCAGCATCAATCACATTTGAATTTGCACTATAAGCATTTTTTGACACATTAACATGATCAGCATATGTAAGACTGGAGCAACAATTAGCCTTCTGTGTTATCAAATTTGACTCCTTTTTATGTATTAATCTTCACACTCAGTATCAGAGAAGGAGAGATCGAAAACCCAGAGGTATGCAACTGATGTATGAATTGACTGTATGTATACCCTTCATAGTTTTCTGACAGGGCTGAAGTAGTCAGTCTATAGACCATGGCCTCCTCAAAATCCTCATATCAGTCTCAAACAAAGACTGAAAATGGCCACAGTTAAGTACAGGACAAACGTAGCCAGTATTGCTAACAAAGCTCTCCCAGTCTCCAGCACTTCTTCAAAAGATTTCTCAAGCTTGTTGTGGTTTCTGCACCAGGCATTTCGTTCAACTATTTACCCAGTCTCCCCAATACCCTTTGCACACCTTTGACAAGGCACATAATTCACTTCTGAAAAAGATGCCTCTCCCTCTTCTGAACCAGTTTTCTATAAGCTTCTTTTAATGGCCCTTAACTGTGGTCCTGAAAGAGACAATGAAACATCCATCCCTCTCCACCCATTCACAGTTCTGTCAATCCCTACAGTTATCACCTTCAGTTGACTTTTTCCCAGACAAGAGTCCCAGCCTAGCCAGCCCTTCCCCTCTTCTGAATCCTCACTGTCCTAGTGCATCCTCATTGACATGAGTGAGTCAAACCTACATGCAGTATCCAAGGTACAGGTGAACCATAGATTTATATGGCAGCATAATGATGTTATCTGTTTTGTTCTCTGGTCCTTTCCTCATAATTCCTAAAATTTGATTTGCTTTTTAGCGTGCTGTTGAGCATGGGCTGATGCTTTCATGGAACTATCCATCATAACCCAAGGTCTCACTCCTGAGTGGTGACAGCTCAGAGCCAATCATTTTATATGTGAAGCTAGGATTGTTTTTCCCCACATGCATCACTTCACATTTATCTACACTGAATTTCATCTACTATTTTATTGCCCAGTCACACAGTCTCTTCAGATCCTTGTGTAATTCTTCACAGTCTGCCTTCATCCTCACTACCTTGAATAATTGTGTCTCAACAGCAAACTTAGTCACCTACCTCAATGCTCTCCCCCTTTTCAAGCCCATTTATGTACATGTTCATAAACAGTGCAGAAACCATGGGACACCACCAGCA
This sequence comes from Coracopsis vasa, assembly GCA_026283785.1. Classification (NCBI taxonomy): domain Eukaryota; kingdom Metazoa; phylum Chordata; class Aves; order Psittaciformes; family Psittacidae; genus Coracopsis; species Coracopsis vasa. Next base: position 13,866 of record JANHGB010017252.1, read on the forward strand.
AGCCCCATCTGTTGCAGTAACTGCGCACTCACCACTTGCTTGTCTTCTATCTTTTGAGCAGTTAACTCGCTGTGCAAGAACCTGCCCCCACCTTATCCTAAGGCTTCTTGATTTCCTTAAAGGCTTTTGGTGAGGGAAATTGTTAAAAACCTATTGGAATGTCAGGTAGAAGATGTCAACTTAATCACCCCTTTCCTTAGGCTTATTGATCCCTTCAAATACAGAATTCCAAACTTTTTCTTCCATGAATATCAATCTGGAAAGAATGAAGAGAAAAATTAAGTATTTTTAAATTTGCTGGGTTCTTACACCCCCACCCCCCCAGCAGCTTGATTTTGAGACATCAGGAACAATGCTAACCAGGAATAGCTAATAGAGGAATGAACAGAGGCAGAAAAATCCAGTTTCCTTTTCAGCTCTGGAACTTAAACTTTGTTCGAGTGTGAGAAGGTAACCTGACTACTGCAATCTTCCATTTCATAAGCTACAGCAAGCAGTCCAGTGAATGGTGGAACTAATCTGATTTCCAACTTATTTTTATCCAACTTTGGTGCCTTATGGGGTTCAGAGCTGTTGGGCTGATCTCTCCTATACCCAGTGACCCACTGCAAAACCAGCAGAAATGAACCTGCTAAAGCTGCCCAACAGACACAGAAGCTATTCATTTGTCTGAGTAGCACCGTTTCTCACTAGCTGAAAGAGTGACAGGAGGACACAGAGTCAGTGGTTGCATAAGCCTTCTTACCAAGAGAAACAGGTTAAACAAAGAAAAATAAACAAAATATCTTAGTAACACTAGATGTTATTTCAGTATTTCTAATATACACTGGACTCATTCAAAAAACAGCCTACAAAGGTTCAATTATTTTTACGCACATATCCTGATTTGCTATAAAATAACAGCAATGGTAGTTTATATGGGATAAACATTAAGGGCTTTTATGACTTGGGCTTTGGAGTAAAAAGAGATTGGCAAAAGCCTCCCTTGTGCAACAAGCCAATCTCACTTTGGCATGGTAAAGTCAGGTTTATCCTGACTAAATGAAGCAGCCACCTATTATTAAAGGCACCTGCTTGCAATTATATCTAAGTGCAGTGGCTACAAAGATTTCTCCACAAATTCTGGAAATATTCCTTTAAAGAATGTTCTGCTTGCTTATGAAGGAAGCTTATTATTTTGACTCAGCCACAGCACAAACAGCCATAAATTTACCTTTGGAGAGAACACTGGCAAGGTGAAGCAATACAGGACCACTTAGTGTGGGTGGTTGTAGATATACAGGACTGGCTCCAATTATCTGCTCCAAACCAGCTATTTTTGAGCAGTCTTACAGTTGCCTAACTTGAGCTTTTGTCTACAGGGGTGAAGTTAAACATGGGATGCCTTGTATTGCCTCTGTACACAAAACCCTGCACCGTGGCTGCAGGAGCCCTAACACAGCTGTTAGGATCTGGCACTACACAGATGCTTTCTGCTGAGCATCTCTAGGGACTGCACAAGCAATGAAGAAGGAAGGTAGACAGAAAACCTGGTCAGTTTTCTAAGGAACATGATCTTGGGAGAGAAGATGAAACAGCAGTTTTACAAGGCAAAAACTATTTTTATTTATATTTCATATTTGAATTATTCAGAAGTTGGAATTAATTTAAAGAGAATAATTTCACACACATAGAAGAGTTTTGACACGTAAGCACTGAATAAGATTTAAAATAAATTAAGGGCAATTTATGATCTGACAACTGTACTTAGTGGTCATAGAAGAGTGTTATGACTCCAATGCTTTATTGGTAAGTAGTTTAGAGTTTGCTGTTGTATGAGGCAAACCATGTACATCCCCATTATCAGAATACACCTCAGTACAAACCATAAAATTGAGGTTAAAAAAATGCCAAAGCTAGCTGCTTAAACCTGTTCTTCTGATACTCTCTGTAGGCTTTCAAAATCAGCCTGGTTTCACTCCTGAGAATGTGGACAGTGCTATTTAAAAGCCTGACTATGGATTTAAAAGCCTAATTTCAAGCAGTCAGATTTGCACCTTGCAGCCTTATTTACTAAAGGAAGAAAATAAAGGAAGTGAAATACCTTGAAGACAATACTGAGGAAGGTATTAAGCTGCTTGCTTGTAAATCTCACAGTATGATACTGTTCATGCAGCGAGGGAATACAGTTCTTGCCTTCAAAAAAGCACTTAAAACTACAGCACCTGAAGGCAACTAGAAAGATGAACTTACTGACCTGGTAATTGCTTGGGCCTTTTTTCAAAGAGCAGATAGAATCACAGATAATAACTAAGCCCATTCTTTCATACATATCAGCAGTATCAATGGACAAAAATTGTTCAAAATCACATAAGGGATAGTGTTCTGGATTAAGAAGGGAAGGGCAATATATTTTGAAAGCATAGAAAAAGCTCTGTAAACAAAAATTTGGAAGGAAGAAGCACTCAAAAATTGTGCTTTTTGAAATTAACTTTTACTTTTTAGAGTGAAAAATATTATTCCAGAGCATATATAACACAGTTGTTCTGAGTTTATTTTTTGCATCAGACATGAAGCAATGACATACACAGATGGATCTGTGACTACATGTGTGTGTGGGGGGGGTCCCTCTTCTTCACTTATTAAAACAGGGGAATAAAAACATTGTAAATCGTAGGTACTGGTATAATTGACTTGTAAAAATGACACAGAGCTTATGAATAGGATGCCATTTCAAATCTAAATCTTAAAACATGGAATCATATTTTAAAAAGTTATCTAAGAATGCAATATTTGTTAAAGCATTAACACAACTCAATATTAAATCCTAGAACAAAATTAATTTACAGTACTTCTAGATTGGTAGTTTGCTATGAGTATAATACTAATATTTTAAATATTGAAATAATATTCACATGAAGAAATCTTATTTCATTCTTCCCCCTCTCCCGTTTTTCTTTATCTTCCCCTCCATGGCATCATGGCAGGAGAATAAACTGAGAACAGCCTCTTTGTCCTCATCTTTCCCTTTTGGAGTCAGACATTTTCAGTATTTTTAGAGGACAGAAACACAGATACATCAACTCAAGGAGCAGCAGGGTCCAGTGCATATGTCTTTTCCCTCCCTGACCAGCTGTATACCTTTACTCCAGGACACATATCAGCAGTGATTACCAACACATCTTAAGTTTAAGAGAGAGAAAAGAGGAAATTAATGGTGAGAAGGAGCTGTAGTCCTGCACAAACATCAGTGCAAACAAGCTGAAATCTTTTTGTAGCAGAGTGAACAGAAGACTTAAATAATTCCTCCCACAGACAAATACATTCCAGTTAATCCACTATAAGATACACAACAGCAGCTTACCAAATTGAAATCAGTACTTATTTCACAATCTAGTTACAACTTCTTAAGGCATTTTTGTGTGTAAACAACAGTGCAAGAAGCAAATACAATGTTGGATTGTTTTCTTCCTCATCACGTCATCACCAAATACGTTTGTTTGCTTCATTTCTGCCTCACTATGAGGACCAATCCCTGCATTTGCTGCCAAAATGGCTTTTGTCAGGGAAGCCCAGTGGAGTAACACTTACAGATCGCCCTGCCTGAGTCATCACAGACAAAAACATTATTGCTACCTGACACTATGGCTGGTTTTGGGTTATCAGGTCTACCAAAATACGGCGTTTGACAAGACCATGCTTGCACCTTTCAAAGAGTTTGAATCCTCCCTAGCTGAGCAGTAGTTTTTAGAGAGCTATAGGTGTGACCTGAGCATGATGCACCAATAAAACCAGTGATCTGCATCCCAATGTCTGTATTGGCTCTTGCCCTCCAGGACCACAACAGCCTTCAAAGAGCTGGCTTTCATTCAAGTCTTAAGAGTTAGTCAAACAAGAGTCTCTGGAGTGTAAAAGATAATTTTCATAGATTTCAGATATGGAATTCAGTGCTGTAAGAGCCAAGTGAAAAGCTCAGCTTAAGTCTTTATCAGTAAAAGAATAAGCTGCTCTTACTGATTCAACTTACATGCAATAAGGTTTCCATCCCTCCCACCTCATGCAAGCACATGCAAACCTGAAGAAATTCAACTGTTTCCCCTACAGTCTTGGAAGAAAAGGAGAAGACAAAAGGTTAAGTAAACCTGGTTTTAATTGTTTTTAATAAAATCAGAGAGAAATACTAAGGTTAGAGAAATGTGTATGTAGTTCAACTTAATTTCATAACACAGCTAGTAACAGTAATATCGTGACAGAAATTGAGCTGGTTTCCATCAAGTCCTGGTTTCTCATGAGACAAGGTTTTCACGGTCAGTGTTACAAACATAGAAAGATAAGTGCATATAAGTGGACATGACTTAAAACAGCACTTTGCTAGTCAAGTATAATAGCCAGGACCCAGAAAATTAAGAGTATTCCTTTGCCTTACTGTCTATTGTGACATCATAAATCATACTATGATGTAGGCATCCATCAGCCTATCTGACAACATGTTAGTATCTTCTCCTGATGAGTCAGGGATTGATTGATCCTGAATCAAGAAGACAGGAGTTTAAACCAACAATGAACCTAAAAGATTTTCCTCCTATGCTATATTGCTCTCAAATATTCCACAGTTGCTGTGTGGCATGAAAAGTGTAGAGACTCCATGCAGAGCACCAGAGAGCAAGAATTATCCTTGTCAGAAACATGAGAGGGGAAAAGCAGAAAAGAAAAAGCATCTTCCCTCAGATTTAGCCATAGGATGACACAGCAGCCACAAATCTAGTTCTCAATGTGGACTGACCTTTCACAAACAGAATTACAGGCAAATGCTTTTATGTCCAAGATCTCAAAGACAATGTTTTCATATGTGATAAAGCTATTAGAAGAGGGATCAACACAACATCTACTAGCAGAGAATGCACCGATTTCAGGTTAATTTTTAAATCCTTCATTTGAATAGATATAAAGTATTTCATGAATCAATGTTCCCAGACCTAACAAGTACGCATAACCTGGATTAAACTCTGCACCTTGAAGCCAGGTCTGGTTGTCGCTAATTTGTACACACCCATACTCTTGACTTCTTGGAAAATGAAAGGTTTTCTGGCTTGCCCTTTTCAATTCTGAAAAATTAAGAAAACAGCCAACACAATCATTACACAAAAATCCACAGTCAGCTCCAGAAGTTATATACCAATGTAAAAAACATGATGTTTTATATGTCATAGTTATCTGTAGCATTACATATTACAGCAATACTGAAGACTGAATCATTCTGGTGCCCATCGCAATGTGATCAAATAAAAGTGCCCAGTTTAAATTTTTTAGATGGTTATGCTTAGAAAGGTTATGTATTTAATACAAACAGTTTTTTCCTCTTTGAACCTGTGCTCCTTAGCAGGGGATCAGAGGCTCCAAGGGCTGTCTAAGAGCTAAGGAACATTCACAGGGGATCATTTAATCCTCACTGGGGAGAAAGACAGTTACTCTGCAAATTTGAAGTAAGGAAAAAGATCATAGGCTATGATCCAGTTTACAGAATCTTAAAATGCTGAATCCCTTGAATTCAATGTATTTTTATCTTGAAAGTATTTAATTTTTTTAAAGAAAACAGACAGTAAAAAAAAATAAGTAAAAATGTTAAAGCAGAACTGGCCTTGGCTGTAAGTACTGATTTTATTCATACTTCATCATGAAATGTAGGAGAAAAAAATATAAATTTTTGCCGAATATGTATCTGCAGTTTTTTTCCTGGCAGTGTTTACTTCCCCAAAAGGCAGGGGGGAGCAGCTTGCTTTTATTTTCTTCTTAGAATTTGAAACCTGTGCTTAAGATATTGAAAGTTTTACTTTCCCTTTTGGGATGCTGTATTCTCAAACACTTAGGACTGATTTGCAAATAGTGTCATAGATCCATCTAGATTCAACACTGCAGCAGCTATGCGAGTTATTTCTCCATATAGAACTAGTTCATCTTGATATATACCAAGTGGCAATTGCACCTTTTACATGGTAGACACTGTAAAGGCAGCTTGCAATACATAAAATCCTGTAAAATCAATAGATCAAGTTTTAATAGTCTCAGGGATTTTTAAAACAGTAATAGTCACAATCAGGAAAAGACATTGAAACTGCTGTCATTTCCTTACCTCTTAACTAAGGCAGTTCTCACCTGCTGTCTCCTAAATCCCTCAGAAATTAAACAGACTAAAATTACTCGCATAGGAGTCACTGAAAAACAATTTGTGACTTTTGGCCACCAGCTAAGTTGTGGTTTGGATTTGGTTTTGCCTCCAAGCTCTACTCAGAAGCCTCTCATTTGGCAAAGCATCTATTCCACTATTATTCAGGTCTCCACTCTGGCAAAACAGCCTCTTCAGACCCAAACCCTGTAGGCTTAGTTGACTTCTGCTGCATTTCTTCATCTTCCACCTCAGGAAGGCATCCAAATCCCTTTCCCTCACGCACCTCCAGCAGCTCTCGTGGAAAAGTCTCCCCAAATCCTTTCCCTTCTGCTAGACAGTCTTGCAGATACGCTTTCCCCCAAAACCTCTATGACAGTGACACCGAAGTGCTCTGTGCATCCTCATCTACCCACAGCCCCAGGCACTTGAAAAACGTTCCCCATATCCCTCACAGGACACCATGCTCAATGTGAGCCATCATCCCACATAGGCTCTCCATGAGTAGATAGGTAAGAGCTCTCCTTTGCATTGACCCACTTGATGGTCATAAATTGGCTCATGTTACCAACTAAAACACTGTTTTTGTGTCACTCATCCATATGAGATTTGCAGCAGTATGTTACACTATCATAAATTAAACATCATTTTTGTCACATTTTTTCATAACCAGAGCTACTTTTTATTTTTTTTCTTCTATATGCTGCCATAAACTGTAAAGCTGGATTACACAATATGTAAGCCTCAAAAAGCAGTATTTTCACTATTTAAAAGTGGCAGACTAAACTACTGCCTCTAAACAAAGCAAAGTTTGTGGGAGTAGAGAAACAAGCTGGAAAGAGATAGACAACATGACTCTCAGCTTGGGAAAGCCTAAATGGTCCATGCTGAAGAAAGGTCTCTAGTCCCTACCAGCACCATACACAACCATCCAGACCAAGCCATACTCCTCCTTCAGCTGTGACGAGATGCTGAGTTAGCAAAACAATACCCTCCCTTTCTATCAATTAATTTTGTGTTCAGGCTAAGAGCATCTGTTCCCACTTACGACTCCATGGACCTCCAACCCTCTCTGCAGCCCTGGGCAGAGAAGCACAGGGGAGCAGTGCTCTTCTCCTTGGCTGTGGTCTTCTATGTCATATCTGTGAAGCCCCATTTAAAGGCAAGTTTGGTAGTAATTGTTACAGATGGACAAAGAAAACAAAACCCCACAAATATTTCACTATGTGAGGCACCTAGTAATATCAAATCAGAAATTTAGAGTAGAGCCTGGTGCTGAAGACCTGTAGCATTTTCTCAAGCACTTGAAGGGGCAAGGAAAATATAAATGCACACCAAGAGTGTACATGAGAGCTCTCATGTTGCAGTTTGTACCATTACCTCTCTAAGCTGTTACTGCCATGCAGCTCTTGCTAAAATCTGTTTTCTTTTTTTATCATTTTACCTTCACGATCACGGTAAAAAAACAATCATATAATGAACACTGAGTGATTACAGGAATAGGCAAGAAGACATTGCCTATTCTTCTTGTCAGGCAGCATGTAAGCAACCTCCTTTCCACTGAAGCAGAAGTGGCAAAGGAAGGATTCCACTTGTGTTAGAAAGTGGCTTTTGTTTCTGACCTGTTCATTTCTAAGCTTATTTGGGTTTGAGCTTTCACATTTCCAGTTTTGGAAGGACGGTTCTAAATATGCTTAAAACTAGCATCAGAAATGCCTGTTATGAAGATAAAGAGGGGTACCTCAGTGTGCCATGGCATAATTACACTGTCTCCTTTTTACTTAGGTAGGTCATGAACTTCTGCTCAGCACTGCTCCATGAAGACTCTATAGTAAACAGGTGATCAAACCCTAGCGCTATTACTACTGTATCTTTTTTTGTTTTAGAATCTTGTTTGGTTGTGGTAGAATTCTCTTTTCAATGCTGTTTTTCCCCTCTGTTGACTTTGCTAGGTGATATTTTCTGTACACATTTATGTCATTTTATCTTTGCATTTTTTATGAGGCAAATACATTTGGGAATGAAACAGAAGAGACAGACTTGGATACATCAAAATGGCTACAGAAGCCTTCTGGTGCCTAAGTCTTGGATTGGCTCAGCTATCCTGCTTGTTGCTATTATGCAGTTTCCAGTTTCCTGAATTTTTTGCGGATGAAGTACATGAGGGTTGTTCTATTCAGGGTGACATGTAGTTATTCACTCAAGGACTCACCCCTGTGGCTCTAAAGCAAAGCAGCAACAGCCATCAGCTGCATGAAAGAATAAACAGAGAATACCCATAAATACCTGCTTCTGGCAAATTCATAAATAAGTCTAGCCTAAAGTACTTCTGTGCATACACACTGTGTGGCTTTTGGGAGGCAGAAGGAAAAAGGGCTACAAAAGAAAAATTAGGAGATACCTACAGAAACACACAGCAGAGCAGCAACAGAATTGCAGAATGCAGCACTCTTCAGAAGCAAGGTGAAAAGAGGGAGAATGGCAAGAAAAACTACAACACATGAAAATACATGGGCTAAAGAGAGGTTATAAAACTAGGAAAATAAGTTTGCAAACAAAATAGTGGTAAAAAAGTGTTTCAGAGAGAAACCCATGGAGACATTTAACAGCAACAATAGTTTTTCCCTAGAGATAATATAGCTTAAAACCAGCTTTAGCTTCTAAATATTAAAAGCTGCAAGTAAGCAGAGGGCATAGCAACTGGTAAATTTCTGTGATTTACCCCTTTTTCTTGTAAAAATCAGTTTAGAAGGTTTGGCCTTCCTGGCTTACAGTGTATCTAGCCATAATAAGAAAGTTTTAGTCAAATTAATACGAAATAATTTAAATGCCAGGGACAGTATAAATATGCTTACATTTCTGCAACAAAATGTGCTGTCCTAGAGCAGAGTGACAGCCTGTATCTGAACAAGGCTTCCCATTTTCCATGAGTAAAATTAAAAGTTAATTCATTTCAGAAGGTGAATACTTGCAGAAATGATTAGTGTTTGCTCAGATCTCACAGGAACCTCTCCCTCACAGTTTGTCCACAATCCATACAGCAGCATCTCCAACTGCATTTTCTCAGCTGCCATGCAAGTCCTGTAGATACATGGCAGCTTTGTATTTCATTATTTCACCAATGTTGTCAAAACTTTAAACTGTTTGAGTGTATCAGGTAGCCAGTTGCTGCATGTAGGCTATCACGCTAATTAACACTTTCAAGGCTGCACAATACTTCCCTGCATGTCCAGGACCAGTCAAATCTAACTACACAGCAACGCTTTCATCCGCAACACAGGAGCATTATCTAGCACTCACCCAGAGCTGCAGCACACACAGCTGTAATAACTGTGCTTTGAACACTTCAGCCTACATACAAGTGAGTACTAAATTACACATTCTTGGAAGACTTTTCCCTTTGTCAGAAGCAATTCTACAATGACACACAGGAAAACAGACTAGATAAAGATGCTGAATCTGGCTATCATTGATACTTTTTTGAATCCTTTGTTTATCACAGTGGATGAGCCCAGAACAGATCAGGGTACTTTTTGTTATGAAATTCTGCAGGATTTCTTAAAAATTCCAACTGTGGCACATTGATTTATAAGGCAATAACTTTTGTTTTAAAACAAAACACTTAAAGCTCTTATTGACTGGGTATTAGCAGTGTATCAGATGGTAGAATTCATGCTGTCAGATTTCTTCAGGCCACCCTGTAACATATATTAGTATACAATACATATGTAAAAAGAGAAAGATAATGACAATAAAAAGGTACAGCAGCTAACAGTAAACTGAAGAGATGCGGTCTGTAGAAAGGCTTAGAAGAGTTCCCCATTTAAAGGTACTACGCAGACTACGTGCTAGCTATTGACTTTGCATTCCTATAGATGAATGACAGGAAGTATAGAATAACTTCTGCATTTTAACTACAACTTTTTCTCAGATCCTTAATTTTGTATTTTCAGTCAAATTGAGAAAAAGAAGGGATATTCTGGTAGAAATTAAGTATAATGAAAAATTAATAAATTCAGACTGCCTTTTCCAGCACAAAATTATTTTAGAGACTTCTGATCACTCTGCTTCTATAAATAACACTGATTTCTTCAGCTCAGAATTAAGGCCTTGCCAATGATAGATACTATTCTTCCTTCCTCTGCCTTTACTATAGTAGTCTGATTTCATCTCACAGGGAACATGTAACAGCTGTAATCCTTAGATTTTGAAGAACAGCTATGTTAATATGCTCATTTTAGTTTGCTATCTAAACCCCAGCATCTTTCTACTCATTTCATGTGCTCCTGTTGCACAGAAGCTGTTTGAGTTTTTTGGTTTAGTTCTCTTCAGTGAGCTTTAGGTAATTACAGATTTTGTATATTCTCTCCCAGAGCTACTGTTTTTCAGGCTGATGGTGATAAGACCTTCAGAGAACTTCCAGTTTTGACTAATGCAAAGTCTAAATATGACCATACTTGACACATGTATTTCTACTACGTTACTTCAAAGGCCGTATCGTACTTTTCCTTCATTCAAGCACCTTTGCCATACCCCATTTGATCCAGCACATCTTCAAGAGACTGATGTCAATGATGTCTCCAGCTTACTCTAGGTTTTCTGTGTGGACTCTCTTTACTCATTCTATCAGCAAACTTCCAGAATTGAACAGCCCCAGTATAGGAATTGCCAGTGTTACCTATTTAAAATACATCCACTGCCATTACTCACAATCTCTTGCATTTAATTACTGTGGTGCCTGTGGTGGATGACAGTAACTCCCACCACTGAAAGAGATCACAGTAAAGAAGAATATTCCTCCAGCATCATGCACAAGTCCTTTTTTTGTTGGACTTGGTCAGACTTAAGCAACCTGGTGCTGTAATTTCACCAGTCTGTGCATACTACTTCTCCATATGGAAACATATAGCTTCATTAGAGTTAAGTACAAGCAGCAATCCCTCATACCAGTACAAATATTCCCAGCTGCTCCCCATTACAGAAGGTGAAAAATATTCTTCACAATACAAAGCCACATGAACAATCCTGATATTTTAGTAAATGCTGTCTACTAGAACACACATCTGACACATGCTGAGCTGCTTGGGGCACTGTTATATCCATTTTCTGGGTTTCTCTCATTTATTTTCCTTGATTTTCTTTTTCCTGTAACTCCTCCATTTCCAAATCTTTCATATGTTTAAATGCATTGCTACCCTTCCATCAACTTTAGTCATTGTCTCTCAACACCTCCACTTTTATTATTCTTTATTGTGACTCAAGCAATGTAGTCATAGCAGCTACATTTGTAAATCCTCTGAGCTGTCACTTCAAACAGCTGCAACCTGCTGATTGCTCCTTCTCCTCTCTCCATTCTCAACCCCCTTCCTCCTTCAAGAAGTTTGAGATGTCATTACTTTTTGGAATTTTCATGCACTTTAAAATGTGCAGATCTTCTCACACTTGTCAGCCCCAAGGCACTTTAATGAGAGTATTTAAAAAAAGAAAGAAAACCCACAATGAAATTAGCATGCCAGCTCCCTTTCCATGTACTCACATCACTTTTTCTTCCATCATATATCTGCCTCATAGCTGACACATGCTGTATGTATTAGCAGTTTAGCTCAGAGTTGCACTAGCAAATTCTCAGCAAGTCCTACAGCAGGTTCATGAGAGAGTTATTTCCTTCTGATTTATCTTTGTTGAAGTTGATTTTGTCCAGCTGTAATTGCCCCTGGCTACCCAAACTACACATATCCTTCCCACTCCTTATTTCAAAGCAGGATTAGGCCAACCCTGTAAGATCACAGAGTTTAGAGAATGCCCAGGAATTTTCTCTCTCAGTTTCAAAATCAAAGGAGAAACAAAGGTGGTTGGGGAGCACAAGGCGTGTTTTTTCATGGCTGCTGAATATTACTAAGAAATTACTACAAAGATGGCCCAAATATGGAAAGTAACCATGCAAGGCTATAGATTTGGGATGCTTTTAATATACTAATGGAAAGCACTGGTATTTTCTGGCTTTTGGACCAAATTGTAATTTAAAGCTAAAATCCTTGTGGAATAGTCTCACTGCTGTTTTGCACAGGTCCAACTCTAATCACAAGACCAGGCTGAATGAGGTTTTGAGCAAACTGGTGTCCCTGCCCATGGCAGGTAGGTTGGAATTAACACAAACCACTTCCAACATAAACTACTCTGTGATTTTATGATCAAGGCAGAAGAGAACCTTAATTTCTTCTATTTGAGCATATATTAGAAGTGCTTTAAAAAAATACATCATAAACATATCAAAGAATTCCCAAGAACAGCAAAACTGTATTTGTAAGCTTAATTACAAATGGTCTTCCATCCTTTCCTACTTACAGCTTTTTTCATAGTGCTCTAACTGTAGTGGTGAAGAGTGCTGCTGGAGGCACTAACGGATGTGATGGACACCTGGTCAGACCCATAATATTTCATGTGTTCCTGTACCAATATAGGTTTATGACAATTTTATTACTCCAATGCAACTGTCTGACATCAGAGCATCATGACTACAAATTCCGGGTGATCAGCCAGAAGCCTGTTGTCTGTAAAAGTCAGAATCAGATAAGAAATACAGCAAGTTGGCAATGTGGAGCAGAAACTGCTTTCACAGTATTATTTGGAATTGCATCTGAACCATAAGCAAACCCTGAAGGCATCTTTCAGGACATTTGGCTTCTTACTCTGCCTTATTATTTGCACATGCTGAAGTCCCTCAGGAGTTCCAAACTAACCTGTTGTATCTTCCTCCTCCATCTCATGACTTCCAACTCTCACCAAGTGTTTCACAGCCTCTGAATGAGCTTTTCCATTTCCTAAGCATGTCTTTTCTACAAGGTCTGTTTCATATTTTGTAACTTTATTAGCATTTTTAAAAATTTTCCTCTCCATCATAATTTAACTTCAGGGTTAGCAAAAAAACTCTGAAGATTATTTTTTAGCATTCAGGAAGCAATTTAAATTGCAAAAAGACAACCTATTTGTTTCAATAAAATCATAACTCACCTCCCAGGTGAGTTTTACCACATGGGCATATCATGTGGTTAGTTATGATAGTGTCCAGAAATCCAAAAGGCTGGCATTCACTCACTACAGGGTTTGGTGGGTTTTTTTGACATACTTCACTGGAAAGTATAACATGAATATAGAACACCAAAGTCATTATAGGAGAGGTAAGCACACCTATGTAGCGGGAAGATGTTATTATTTTGTTATTAACAAAAGTTGTGATGTTGAGGGGCTGCAGTGAAAGTTTATTCCTCTTGTACGGCAATCAGCTGAAAGGGAGGATTAATTTTTTTTTTTTAATATTAAGCATTTGGTATTGTCCACAAACAATACACCTAAACAGATGAATCGCTTGTCTTTTCCAACAAGTAACTCATGTTGTCATGGCCATATCAGAAGCTTAAAAATGAAAGTTATTTGTATGAGGACTTCTCATTTGGCTGACTATTGTTTTGCCAAGTATGAAAAGTATCATTAAATATGCTACATTAGAATACTGCCACTTGCAAACACTTCAAGGATTATTGAAACCCAAAAATTATTATAGGAGGAATATAAATGTACTGTTCAAATTATTGGTCTGAAAGACATAGATGTCTGTTATTTCACATCAGATTATTATAAAGAATGTGATTATATTGCAAAGATCATCATAACTTCAGTTGAAGAAGGAAGGATTGGTTTTTTTGGTCAGAGAATCTGAAAAACCAAAATGCTTCCAACTAAGTTGTAGAGTTCATACATTTAAATGTAGTCAGATCTTCTCCACAACTGTAGGATTTTTCTCTACTTTTAAGGTCAATGGTAGAGCCTATTTTGCTCCAGTAACTCATTTTTTGAAAACAAGATTTCAGGACAGCTTCTATTTAGAGGAATAACAGACAGAAGATCCCAGCAACAGCTGGCTTATTCAAAGATGCTGAACACAAATTCTTTTTCCTTCGAAAAACAGCAAAAGAGAAAAGCAACAGCATGCTTTCCCATTCCATTTAGAAATGGTGAAATGACATAATGGATCATGTTTTTCCCTAGCATAGACACATTTCTGTTCATGGCTTTTTCTTTCACCAGGTCTGTCCAAGCAGCCAGTGCCCAGCCCTCAGCAGACACTCTTCCAAATTGCCTTGCTGAGGGCAACAATGACTTTTGCATTAAAGACCTTTTTGACATCAGACATGGGCACTTTGGAGTGTAGTAATAAGTGTTAGAGCTGGTGACAGTTTTTTGCTGAACACCTAACAAAGGGTTTAATTGTATATTCTTTATAATTAGATAGGTCATTCGCCTAATACATCAAAGCACCTCTCCCAGAAAGTTGTGGTAATCACCATACAGCATTGGTTAAAATGTTTAAGTATTTACGGAGCTTACAGTTGATGTACTGCTTTCGTCAAACATAAGTTTCTCACAATACACAGATCTTCAAGAAAATTCTAGACAGGTCACCTCTTTTTATTATGCTCAGCAAAAGACCTCGTACCCCACCCCCGCCTCTAAATCGTATCTCCAAAGCACTTTAAGTGGTATTCTCCCAGATCCCTTTTTAAAGATCTATTCTCAGGCTTTAAGTAAAAAAGGCTTACAAAACTCTGATTTATTATCACCATTTGTTTCCAAGAGCTTTATTGCCTAACAGTAGATCAACTTGGCTTGCTTTAGGCATTAACAGTACATTAGTAGGCCAATTATAACACTCTAAAAGTTTAATTTGTAAACAGTACAAATCATTATTGTTTCACAAAATGAGATTTCCATCCTATTACTAACATATATTAGCAATGCCAATTTTATTCTAATTGCTGGTTTGATTTAAGATACTTAAGTCAATTTTATTGATAAGCAGTGTCATCTACAATATATTACAGATGACCTGAGAGTTTTCAGACCAATAGCTAAAGATACAGCTGTAAGAATACTTTTTGTTATTCCCTACACCTTGATTAGCTTCAGGAGCCAGACATAAACGATGCCAAGGACAATCCAGGGAGGGGAATTATTGCCTGGTGATACAACCTCTTTTAATTCTCCACAAGTTTTCTCCTGCTAGTGGAAGAGAATGTGAATGCTTGCTGTTGTGTTCACACAGCTTCCCAGTAAGCCAGTAGAATTAGGATGGTTCAGTAAAGGATGACTAACTCAATCTCCTGCAGGGTTTTGGGGTGGGTTTTTTATCCTTAATTTCAAACCAAGTGACTGTAGTAATCTTAATCCAGTACATTTCTGATTTTGCTGCCTTACTGTATTTAACAGAGAGTTGTCTAGGTTATGGTTAGAGCACCATGGAAGTACTTGTTACTGTCAAGCCAGCAGTAAAAATCTGCTTTTATTATGGTGGGTATTTTACTCCTAAGTATTCCAAGGGAGACTCTGCTCTGCTAGAGGCCATGAAAGTGTATCAAGTTTGATTGGTTTAATCTACAATTAGAGTCCTAGAGCATGAAATCAGCCTGTCTTTTTGTGTTGCATATGCACAGCAGTAAGATGAGCTCCTGAGAAGCTACAAGAAGCACTTGAGAAAACAAATAATGTCCCTGTCACGTTCCTGGGAGAGAGCTGTCAGCTCCATTAGTGGAGAGAGATGTAGGTCAGCCGATATGCAAGATACTTAGTGCCTTCCTTTTCCATATTATAAAGAGAGCCATTATAGATGACATACAGGCTTACAAGCAAATCTCAGAATAAGTGGCATAACGTCTGCTATTAACTGTGTTGGAGACACTTTAAATATCTCTATCAATACAAATTCTCATACTTTCCTGTGGCCACTAGCTCTTTTAGCATGTGCCGTTTGAAAAAACAGAACAGCAATGATGCAAGATGGACCAAGCAACAGAGGCAGGGACATGCTAACAGTCATCAAGGCTTCTTTAACAGAAGCAGTGTCATCACAAGGAATTACAGCATTTGAAGGTGGGAAGGTGGAATTAGTTTTACTTGATTTCAAATATTTATGATGTCATATAATATTTATGATGCCATATGAAGTATTATTATATTTGCATCACATTTAAGAAATACAGAAGTAGCAGAAAGATGGTGAAATAATTTATGCAGGTAAAAAAAGATAAAGGGAGGTGAAAGAGGTGAAAAAGTCAAACCATTAAAAATAAAAGATTAAGTACTCCAGTGAAAAGTACACTGTATGTACATATGACAGCTATTTAAGGTACTTAATTTGGGGAAGAGTGGGAGAGATCATAATCTCTCTGGCAACGCAAGCTCCAGCTATTTATACTGTTGGTCCAACATTTATTCTGTTGGTCCATCACATGGAGAAACCATGCAGGGAGAAAGGAGGTGGCAGGGGAGGAAGCTGCGGCACAAAAACACTGATCCAGTAGTGTGGTCCACCTTGCCAGGCTCCAGCTTAAGCCAACACTATCCACAGGTCACAACTTTACCCATCATTGAGTGTGCTGGTAAAGTCTTTGCAGTATCTTAAAAACTTTGATGGTATCGTGATGGTGCAGACACCCAAGATGTCAAAGAGTTTTATAAATTATTATGAGAATATGGCTAATCTCTGACACAGGCAGTGGAAATCAACAGTATCCAAAAAGTGACTGGAGGACACAGCAACTTGGATACAGACACTCGGGGCTGCATATTAATACAGTAGGTTGAACTCAGTTCCATGGTGAAATCAAGAATGGAATTGGCATGATCTCATCTTCCTTTCATCTGAATTTTATAATTCCTTTCTATGGTCTTGTGAAGCCAGTTATCACAAAAAGCTGTAATTCATACCTCCTTCTGCCATCGCTAGCGAGTCCAATTCTTTTAAATGTTATTTTCCATTTCCGTTTAAAAAACGCCAGTAAGTTTAGGTTTTAATCAAGAGTTAAAGCAATAAATGTGCCAAGACCTAAAGTGGTTTATTAGTCTAAACAGGAAGTAAAAGGTTTTCCCCTCATTTTATAGCATCAAAATTGCTAGTGTACACAGGAGCTTTCTTACCCAAGGTCTCACAAAAATAGAAGTTTGCGCTGTGTTTTGCTTAGTAAGCAGCCTTATTGTTTTAAGCAGTAGTCAATTAATCACTGAAAATGTTGTCCTGACTATAATTAATAACTACAGACAAAAGACTATAGGCAAAAAGACAAGGCAGATCAAGAAAAGCAAACACACCTCCAAGAATAGATTTTTGCTCTCTTTATCACTCCTGGAGCTCACAAACACCTCAAACAGAACCTGCAGCTGAATCACTGAAAGTGAAAAGATGGAGAAAGAGGACTGTTAAAGCACAGTCACTTTTGAGTCTTTACATGCAGGGATAGAGAGCAACAGCTGATTAGACAAGAAGTAATACTTTATAGATAAAAATGGATACCAAGAATATAAAACCAAATTTTGCATGGATGGGTGTTTCTAATCATATTTCAGAAACAGGTGATTTGCAGCCCTAGGCAAATGGGAGTGGGGAGCAGAAGGAAAGAGGAAAGGAGGAATAAATACTTGAACTAGTTCTTCAGAAGCCATCAAATGCCCCAGCAATCCTGCAGTCTCCAAGACAGCAGAACCGAGAGGTCCTTGGTGCAAAAAGCAGAGGGGAACAGCTTCTTCCCTTCTGCTCCTGCCCAGCCCCATCCTGCAGCTGCCCAGGTCCTTCCACTCAAGGTCCCACCACCTCTGCAGGCTGCAGCACCCACTGGCTCATGTGGTAGCTCAGTGTTGCTAGAGCTGCTGTGAGCAATATATGTGCCAGTATAAGGCTGTGAGAAAGGAGAGGAAATGGGACTGGAACATCCTTGACAGTGGCACGAAGGCACAGCAATTTGCTATCTCATGCAACTGCCACCAAAGGGTACAGCAGCTGAGCTGTTATGGATCCATAACACAGTGAACATTCACTGAATTGCATGGTTTTCAGAAGCCTGGTCTACATCTGGTATAGAATAATGCAGTGTATTTGGAAAACCCTGCCAGTTTTTGCTAAAGGTAATACTGTTCCACAGCAGTTTGGTTTTTTTTTTGCAACACAGTTTATAAGAGATCTTGTTCTTCAAACAAGATTATAAACAAAAAGGTATGTACTGCTTTAATCCCACCTATACTAACAAGAGTTTAACATAAATCACATTTAAAACATCTCATTAGCCAATATTGCAAAGCCAGCAAAAACCTGTAATACAGATTTCACAAATGGAATTTTACATAAGTAAACATGACAGGCATAACTGTGAGGAACCTGCTCTTCAAATTCATCAAAGGCCATCTCCACCACTTGCAGTTAAATCAAAGATGGTCTCAGTCTTTGAGGTTAAATTGAATACTTCTTTCCATACAAAATTCCCCCTGATTTTGCATAGGTGCTCTAGATACAAAATGACTAACAAATATTTATGGTTTCCACTTTATGTATGAGAGAATATACATCATGATATAATATATTCATTCCTACCCTGTGTATATACTAAGTAAATATAAAGACTAGGAATGTATGCATTATTCCTTGCTAATTTTGCCTTGAGGTATATATATTTAACTCCAAACCCAATTTCCATTCCTTTCTTTGCAACACATTTCATATTCTAAATTATGAATGTACAACACAGGATGTCATTTGGATGTCAAAGAAGCAATCAGCTGAAGACTACTATCATTCAGAAGCCATTCAGAGGCAAACAGAAACAAAATTTTTTTAACCTTTAAAAATGCTACAGTATATTAGGAATATAAGAATTGATTCTATTACTGCCTGGAGTGCTGAATTTTTATTCATACTTAGGATTATTGCCTTTACAAAGTACTAAATTCAGCAAGCATGTCATAAATTATGACAGCGATTTCTATGTAAAAAGATAGACTGCTGAACTCAAGTGCAGAATAAAATGCTTGAAGGGAAATAAAAGTCCTTGCAAGCTGCACAACTAAGTCAATACAGAGTCATCAAAGTCCACCAGTCAAGCATAGTTTATATGCCAGACTAACTTCAGAAGTGGCCAGGTTTCTGCTTACTCCATCTATGGTGACTCCAGCAGCTGGATGCAGTGCTTCTCCCTCCTCTCAAGATATGACACCAACCTTAGTCCCACATCATGATGAGAACGTAGAGGACTCAGTGCAAGAATTTGTAACTGTGACCCAGAAAACTGCTCTCTGATGGACAACCCACATCAAAGCAAGATGCATGCTTAGAAAGTGTCCCCCTGGTGCCTTACACACAGTCCAAGGCAGGTAACTGGATGAAAAAAACAGCCCCACACAAAAGGCATGGAAAGGTAGAGGCGACCCAGGAGCATATGCAGGGGAGGCAAGGAAAAAGGCTTTTGAAAACCTCCATAAGCAGCCAATGCAGCAAGATCCAGGCAAAGGTATATACTCAGAGATCCAAAGTGAACAGATACACCCATTTCCGATTCTTAAGCCCAACTTAAAATTATGTTTGGTTCATAATAATCATTTGTAGATGCTGTGCATCCTGCATATAAAGTTCCCAGTAAGCCTCACAGACACACTTAGTGGGCCTCACATAATTTATTTGAAGCTTTTTTTTAATCATTAAAGCAACAGTACACATAATCCAATTTCAGTCACAGCTTTAGGATTGAGAAGATATGAATGTAGTGTTGCAGAAAGTAATGATACTGAAGCTTGCTGGGGGACAAGTCACAGTTCTGCAAGCTGGGAGAAACTGAGGGAAGGTACCAGACCAAGGTGCAGAGCCTGACACTACTGCAGGGAGTGACAGGTTACCTGGGCTGCAGGTAACCTTCCACGAGCAGAAAGACAAAGGAAAATGAAGATGGACATTGCAAAAGATTCAGAAAACATTTCAACATTAAGCTTCTTCAACCACCTACACAATTCTGACCAAACTGCTTAGACACATTTATATAAAGTACTTTTGCATTTTCTCAGTTCTACAGCTGTAGGAGCAGTGCTAGTCCTGAGAAAACTAAAGCCCACAACAGGCTTAGCATCTCTAGCAAAAGTCATTCTCAAATGTTATGAATGGGTTCTACTAAATTTTTAATGAAAACAACCACATAACAGCAGTATGAGGCATAGAGCAAAGTCCAAAGTCAGAGTGAACACAGAGCTGTTATCAACTAACAGTCATTTTCAAAACAGGCTTAAATGGAAATTCTATGGATATGAACAAGATTATCTTATGGCACAGTTACTACAAAAGCAAGAGATGAAAGAGCTACAAGTGGATTTTCAAATGAAGTACAAAATGGTTTTAAAATTGCACAAGCTCTTTCACATGCAGGAGTTTGTACTACACACCTCAGTGCCATTCACACAGTTACTTTCACAGTCTGGTAAATCACTAAAGTCTGCCATATCAGACACTTGTCAGCCACTAAAAGGCAAATCCCAGCACCACTGGTAAGTGGCACATTAAAAGCTAAAGCTGCTATAGAGCAAGGAATTGACCCTCCTAGCATTTTTATTTCTTAAATTAAAATGTATTTTTTTTATTAGAATATTGTTGATGATTCTTTTTGCATTGCTGTAGTATTCAGATGTGCAAGTTGAGAGCATTAAACAAAAGGATTTTCCACAGTAGTAGCAACCATAAATGTAAATGTTAACTTGCATTGCAGAGGCACACCTGCACACATATATACTGCTCCATATATACTGCCCCAGCTCTCTCCCCCATTCTTTTCCTGCTGAAAAGAACAAGCTTATCCCATACATTCATCTTGTTTGACAAATTCTTACTCCATTTACCCAGCTTCTAACCACTCCCATGCAAACCCAAGCATATATCTTCCCCTTTTTAAACCTCACCTGATGTGCCTACTTTACTTTCTGATTAGATGCATAATGCTGGAGGTGGAAGACTGAAATAATGATGAAGATACTTCTGAAAATACAAATTCATGTAAAAAATTTGGATTTTAATATTCACACTGTGATGAACGCTTGGAATTATTAGCAGCTTTTCAGTGTGTACTTGCCATGATTTAATCACCTGTCATATTTTGTGTCTTCCAGTGGTACTCTGGCTATATTTATTACAGACACCCATGATGAAGGCAGTACCTTTCAGAAGATCTGTATAAAGAGCATAAGTTATATATTAAGTTTCTCTCTACCTCTCCGATTTCTACCACAGAGAGAAAAAGTGTTGATTAGGAAAATACACTAAGTGCAAGGAAATAGGACTTGAGTTATCAGACACATAGGTGGGAAAGCCACCATGTAGCTCATGGAATTCTGAGTCCATGACAAGTCCACAGCCACAAACCATCCCCTGGAAGCAGTGATAGAGCCGGGAACCAAGCCTTAGACACAGACACTGGGCACAACATCTCAATGACCTGCATAGAGGTTATTATTACTGTAAGACAGTTGCAAGATGACAGTCAAGTGTAGTCAAAGGCAAGTATGGGTTCAAGGCAGAAAAAGAAAAGGAATCCTGACCTCAGCTGGGAAGGGTTACATAGCAGAGGCTAACATAAGGAATTTGGACCTTGCAATCAAAATAAATAGCACAACACATCAAAACAGTTGATACAGTCCCAGTGCTAAACAATTATTGCACTTTCTGGGCCAGTTAAGTAACTGCAGGCAAAAACCAAACACCTCTCATGCAAAGGAATTTCTAAAAGAAATTCATAGGCTTTGGATCTATACTGAAGCAGTGGACCTTTGGGGGAAGTGGCATTCACAGTATTACTCTTTCCAAGTAATAGTATGGGTAAATAAAAACTGTTTGGGAAAGATGGGCTTGCATTGTCTTCGACAGTGAATTAACCATCAGGGACCAATTCCTGTCTTTCAGTAAGTATTTTCAGAGGGATGAAGGGAAATTCCACATTTAAGAGTGGAAAGTCTCTCCAGAGCCATTTTCAAGCCCCAGCTTGCAGCACATGAAACTCATATCAGCTACAGTATCTGGGCATGGGAAGAAAGTTTTATTTCCTTTTGCAAGTGCAGGAATGCTCCTCGATTAAAAATTTCTACAAGCATAAATTGGAATGAATTTAGGCAAGTTATGATTACCTTGCCGGCGCATCTGCGCACAAACTTGTTTCCAGCCTTGTAACTTGGCTCCAATTGCAGTCTGTGCAGTCAGGCGGCACAGACAGCAGCTCCCCACCCCACTGTAACCAATTGGAAGAATCTGAATTATTCCCTCTAAAACAGGGCTTCAAACATCCATCTGCATGAGCAGTCCAATGTTTTGCATGAAACTTCAGTATGGAAATATTTCATGATAAATTTACCTTTGCTGTGGCTGTTCTAACTTAGAACTCTAAGTTATGAAGGATGAAAATAATGACCCAAAAAGCACCTGAAAGACACAAAAGACTTAAAAAAACTGAAGTAAATTAATTAATAACTTCTTGACTGGGAGGGGTTTATTTTTATACTTAAATACCAGATTGACAATATTACATAAGAACTCCAGTCAATTCTGCCATTTCAAAGCTACAATGGGACAAACTTGAGGACTCCGCAAAGTTCTTTCCAATTAGAAAAAGACAACTACACTAATCAAAGCATTCAGTATATTAATTGTGATTTCACAAAATTACACCAGGAAAAGACTGTTAAGTGAAATAAGAGTATTCATTTATATTTAATAACTATTTCACTTTGTGAATAATTTGGAATAGTTTAGTTCAAGAATCTGATTAAAATGGCAATTATAATAATAAAATATATATAAAAAATGTTCAACTTCTACATTTGCTGGTAAGTTTGAACAACATTATCACCAGTTGAATCGCAAATGAAGGTGAGCATTTAAATTCCCAAAACCAAGAGTCCATTTTTTACCTTGGTCTTTTTACAATCTTTTATTGTTGAAGTAATAATACCTTTTTGATGTCAGAGCCATAAAAGTGTTTTAATAGTAAACATTTTCAATCAAATTCAACTACTTTTCTTTAGTATGGTAGCATCTCACATGACTACATTTGAATTGGACAGTATCTGATACAATGTTTCTCATAAAGAGTTTTTGCTCTCTGTGACTCCAGATCACTGAAAAAGTATGAAAAACAAGCATGCTGTTTTTCAGAGAGTGGTAATGCCGAATTTTACAATTTTTCATTTGGTAAATCATATTTGACTTGCTCAAATTTCAGTAGCTCAGAGGCATGTTGGTCTAAACTACAGCCTTGAAGGATTATGGGATTTAGCGTACTTTGTTGGGAAATCTCAAAAATACAATTATAAGGATTTTACAATAATGGAAACACGTAACAGAGAGCAGGATTTAAATCACATACAGAAGACTCTGTATCAGAACTTGGGCAAAGAGTAGCAGAGCTGTCTGATCCGCTGCACAGTCTCATTTCTGGTACTTTCGCTGATGCCACTGAATTACAACAGAAATACTGCTAAGCATTGTCAAGGTGGTGCAAAGTATCCCATTCTTTCTAAGAAGTCACCACTAGACCACTACCTGAATTGATACAGAGGTGAACTTCTGAAACAAGACCTCTATATTTTGTGGGAGAAAACATCTTGTTCTGCAAAGAGAAGACCCAGTTGTCTCATTCTCCCCAGCTGTTAAGGACCCAACCAAATGGCTGTCAGAGGTAGGGAACTGCCTCATTCTTTTATCCACACTACAGCACAGTAACCTCAGTATGATCCTCCATATGAAGTACATGTGCCAGCACAAGCAAGGCTCCTGCTCAGCAGCAGAAAATGGCTTTTGGCTGCGTAAATGATATCTGATCCATAGAGCCAGCAGACGATTTTTAACCAGTAGTGAGCAACAGCTAAATTCAACTGTAATCAAAACTGTCAGCTGGCAAAACTTCTAGAATACCTATATTAAGTCATCTAAGCTTCTATTAAAAGTGAGATTAATTACTACAATATCAGAGAAATTCTGTTCACAATGTTGTCATTGTAATCTTCCTAAATGTACGGAACTCTAAGGTAATGCTGAAGTCAGCATTTGACATGCAGATCCAAGAACAGCATTTTGCCCTAAGTAGTCTATGTTATATGTTGCATCGTATTGCTTGACAACAAACTGTTTTCATAAGAGGCAAGAATAATTTTACCTAATCTAAATATGTAGGATTCCAGAAAAAGAAGGGCAGACAGAAGACTGAAAATATGAATTATGCATATTGTATCAAACTCCTATCCTACTTTAGAGCTGGAGCAGGTTTTGCATGAAAAGAAATTAGGATGAAACATATATTGAACAATTTTCTCCATAACTGGTTCTTACTCACCTTAAATGTAAAATTTTATTTAGCTTATATCACAGGGAGACATCCTGATTAAAGAAGCACATTTACATGGGCCCCTTTGAAAGGATTTAATGCAAAAAAGTCTGAAATAATTCAAGGGAAGACATTTTCTGACTGTTTTCAAAAGAGCTTGGTGAAGAAGAGGAGAGCAGGAAAGAATTACTTTATTATATTGATTTTCTTGAAAACAAAAGAAAAAAAATCAAAGTAAGGTAGGTCAAGTGAACCAATTCTCTTTCGCAAAAATCAATAAGAGTTGCAGGATATGAGTGAATTTATGTGTCAAAAAGTGTTTGTAACCATACCACAAAACAAGATATGCACATTATTACTCTAATAAGGCAGGTAATACAAGAGACTAGCTTAGTTCATTACTATACACTACTATTTTAAAATAGTCTAAAATGCAGTGTATACATTTTCTAATTTAATCAAGCCATTAATCTGAATATGACTGATTATATGTTACATTACAACTCACTAAACTATGATGAATCATAGCATGACTGCCCTGAAGCTGCTTAAAACACATCTAAAACTGAAAAATGGTTCTATACAACACCTCAAAGAAAACTGTCTATTGAAGTCTTTACCCAAATCATGCATTCTTAATCTCCAAGACTCTTCTGCTCTGTGACAAAAAAGTTTTAGCCATCATCTAAAACCTGACCACAAATTTCTACTACACATTGCCAATATTTCACTGATGTTCAACTACAAAGTTAGAAACTAACACCTTGCAGCATACAGCACTTGACAAAACCTAAAACTCTACTGGCTTCTTTCAGTTAATATAGTTTCACATCAAGTACCTGAAAGTGAAAGGATCCCTTCTTTATCAGTACCCTCAAGGGGATAACATCAGTCCCAGATACCTGAATCTCAAGTGTTTGGGAGCATTAACCTCAGCTCAGTGTTAGCAATTACTACCATTACCATCAATCACATGAAAATTAGTTTCAGGACTGACTCCCAATTTCCAGCAGGACCCAAGATGACAGCATAACTACCTCCATTACATCCTGACTATACAACCTGATATCCAGCCATAATACTCAAGGGACCCAGGTATCCAGCTCAAGCCCCTTCTCTACAAAGCCTCAGCCGTCCCTCTACACGTCCCCCTGATCTACAAAAGATGCATGTGATTCCCTATATTTCTTCTATGGCTTCCATACCTCATTCTTTAAGACAGCAAAACACTTTGGATGCAAAAACTGTGCATGCATAAACATCAAAGGGGCTTCAAGCAACACCACCTAAAAGCACCAGAAGGTAGTAGATAATCTACTGGAAATGAGAACTTACAAGTCAATTTTGAGGTTTTGTAACTGGTATCAAAACTTCCCTTGACTTTGCCCGTGGTAGAATCAATGGGAAACAACCACAAGGATAGTAAACTGAGACCCCTTCTGTTTAAAATCTGTGCATTATTCAGGTTCACACTGAGGACTTGATTCTGTTTCTTCCCACTCCCTCCACTCACTAATACAGACTATAAGGGTCATAACCATTTCTTCATAATAAGCCTGCTTTAAGAATATTCAGGAGAGCAAATACAGGAAAACTGAACAGCAACCATAGCAGAGCTAAAATTAAAATAACATAACATCCTATACTAAATTCATATTGGAGAATAAATATAAGCTGGTTATTAATAGAAGTCATAAAAGGCACGTACTTTTGTCACTTTTTCAAAGAGTACAATCCACTTTCCTGCTGTTAAGTGAACTAAGTACTGCCAGGTTAGTCAAACCCTTTCAAAAAGCTAACATTAAATTTTCTAAAAGCAACAATTAAACCCTCTCTGTGCTCTCCCCCAGAAAGTAGTATTCCAAAGCAGTACTAAATATGTTCTCATTTCAGATGAGCAACCATGTATTTACTTGGTTTATAATCACATTTATGAGAGGAAAAAAGAGGAAAGCCCCACTTTTCCAGCTCTTCAGGACTGCAGTTTTAACTTCACTTTTGTTTTTCAAAGAGAACCTGAACCAGCATTTATAGTCACTGAATCATAAACATCAGAAGAATTTCCTCAAGGGAGTATATTTTTAATTGTGCATTCATGACTGACAGATATATTTTGCTTATTTTTGTATAAATTACTACAGGAAGTCTAAATAAATACAAGGTAGAAGAATTCAGACTATGTTACTCACCACATTCATTTGTCCTGGTACCAGACATGAGTTTTACGTCACTCAACAGAAGCGTTTCGCATTTCCCTTCTTCGTAACTCTGTCTACTGCACATTAAAAAAAATATAATTAAATATTCAAAGTAACAGCAGCATGCAATAGCAGCAAAAAAGGGCACAGAGTCATTTCAATCTCTGATTAAAAGGAACAGCCCTCTTTGAAATAAAAGACAAGACTTAAACCTAATATACTCCAGGAATTCTCTCCGTTGTAGCAACTGGCATCCGGTCATTGACATAGATAACTCAGTGTAAACTTGAAGCAAAGACAGAGGGAGCAACCATGACCATCATCAGACTTCACCTCCTGCTCAAAACCACACTGAGGTTCACCAACACAAACTGCAGCTTTCCTTGTCTGCAGTGTATGGTACAGTTGCATCAGCATGCAACCACTGAGGTGGCAGAAAATTCAACACAGACATAGCTACAAAGGGAGAGTTTCAGTCTTGGGTAAATTAGAATGGGATCTAAAGAAGCCAGTGAACTTAAACTAGCAAAAAAACAGGTGGGACTTCTTTTATAACAACTAATAACATTAGTTATTAGTTATTTCATGACAACTAGTCATTTAGAGCAGCTGTATTTGTTTCCTCAGCTATAGTCTTATTTTACACCACTGCATTGAGATTGCTTAATTGAGCTTTGTCAGTCAAACTTTACCCTATTTTCTTTGGCATACAAGCAGTTTCTTTGAGAATTGGTCTCATCCCTACGATGAGAGTAACACAGTCAAGATAAGGTTACACAGAGCAATAAGGCAATGATGGTTTCATTCTTCCAGTTTTTCACTCCCTGGGCAGAAAATATTTGGAGTATGCTCATCCCCCAGAAATTCTGCACTTGGTACCTACCCAATCAGTGTTAAAAACCACACTACAAAGCCACAACTACAAGGTGCTCAAGAGAGGAAAGGGAAGTAAAACATCTCCTGAGGGAGGAAACACAGATTCCCACTCTTCTTCCAGCAGATCCAGAAAAGACATAGCCTCTCAAGCCCGACAGGGATTAAAGTACAGGCCCCACACTAACCCAAAATAAAGTCTTTGGCAAAGCACCCTTCATGGCCACCACCATAACAAACCTGTGAACAGAGAATCAGATCAGAAGACTTTAAATAAGCAAATACCTGGACACCAACACAGCAACATCAAGCCTGAAGAAACCAACTCTCCTGCCCCCTCCCAAGCCATTATATGGCTCATGATGATGGTAATGCAATGCACCTGCTCCAATTGCCATGCCACACATCCAGCTGCTCTCCTGCCTCCCCTTAGGGTTGCTGGGCATCCCTGTCTGCAGCTGGGACCATTGCAGCTTTTCTCAAGCTGCTGGGGGCTTTGGTTAGCACCAAGCACATTAGGAGCTGTGTCAGCCACCCTCTGTTCTAGTATACCACTGTTTGATGGAGATGAGCGGCTTAGTATAACAAAGCTTGCATAGAGGTGTATGTTTGCTTCTAAAGGAATGGTAAGGGGGGCTAAATCACAGATTTAACCTTATTACACTATAGCATACCTGCAATTACGTGAGATCAGCATTGGCCCGAAGCTTAAAGAAGCATTTCTATGAGAAGAAATAGCCCCAAAATATAGTCCATATTGTGCTGCTTTCTTTCTAAGTCTTTTTACTCAAGTATTACTGCTTTAGAAATGCAATTATTGCTGATAATCATTTAAATCAAGGACTAAAACAGTTCACTGCAGAGCCTGTGAATACAATGAAAAAAAGCCTCTTGAATTCTAACAGGAATAGAAATGTTGTAATAAATGCAACCCCCATTTACCTGTAAGTATACAAATGGCCTTCTTACACATTTATATGAAAAATGTATCTCAATACACAAATATCAGGAACATTTGTAGCAAAACATATTTGTTGACAGACAGAGATATATATGGTGATATATGCTCCATCCCTATTAGTGTTCAAGGCCAGGTGGAACAAAGCCTTGAGAGACATGGTCTAAGGTGAGGCATTCCTGCCCACAGCAGGGGGATTGGAACTAGGTGATCTTAAGGTCCTTTCCAACCCAAATCATTCTATGATCCTATATG
This sequence comes from Coracopsis vasa, assembly GCA_026283785.1. Taxonomy (NCBI): domain Eukaryota; kingdom Metazoa; phylum Chordata; class Aves; order Psittaciformes; family Psittacidae; genus Coracopsis; species Coracopsis vasa. Next base: position 42,459 of record JANHGB010017252.1, read on the forward strand.
TAATGTAAAAGTAGTGGCAAAGCAGAGCAGTGTTTATCTGGATCTTTGTATTTGCTTATCATTAAGGGTAAGAAGATGTGATCATCATTACTGTGTGATAATGAGCTGCAGCTAGGCAGGACCTGTGCACAAGATTTTACTCCCAGGAGCTGTTGAGAGCCTTTGGTTACAGTGAAGACCACAGGAGCAGATGACCTCTTCTAACTCTAAAGCTGACTGCAGGTGGAAGTTTCATGAGGACATCTTGCAGTAGTGTAATACTCCTAGTCTTGACTACAGTCCTGTAGCGACTGACACAGTGCTACTATCCCTATGACATACAAAATACAGACCTACTTAACAACACGATCCAAATGTACTTACATCTTGAAACTGGCATGGACTGGTATATAGGCAAGCATATTTTCTTATAGCATGGAATTAAAGGGAATATTTTCTGTATGTCTCTCTATTGTTTCTCTCCTTTTATGTCTGAAAACGGAAATACTTAGTTTATAGAAAGTAAAAACAAACAGGACTAGCAGTTTGAACAGAAATTGGGTATGAAACAGTGTCACAAACTGATAATGGTTTAATCTGCATTTTTGAGCAAGACAGTTGCATTGAAAATGTGAAATTCAATAGGACTGCAACATTCTTCTCTGCAATATGGATGAGAAGTCTTCATATCATTTTTCTTTTTTTAATTCATCATGATTTTTATTTTGTATGCTCCCTCCCATGTATGTAAGTGTGTGAAAGAGTGGAAGCAGCAGCAGGGAGGGGTTTGTTTTAACGACAGAAGATGACTGCTTTCAGATGCTGCACTGCTCACACACATTCCTGCGGTGCAAGAGAGTGCTGCGCTCCAATGCCCCCTCCGAGAGGTAGCTTGAGTGACTCCACTCTGTCCAGCTGCTTCTGCAAGACCTTGAAAGATCTTGCATTGCAGATATATGTCTGTCAGTTCCCAGCCATTTTTGGCATTGACTATGCTGCAGCCATTTACTATAATGACATGGAGCATTTCATGAAAGGAAATAGTCTTCTTATTGGAAAAATGTACTTTAGTACATATGTGAGAAATAAGAAAATGAAATGGGTAAAAAAACACATTAGAGTGAACCAAAACAAAAAAAAAATGAAAACCCTTTAACAGCTGCAAGTATTTTTCATAAATATATCAACTGTCTCATCTTCAAGTAACAATTACATAAAATCAAGGAAATGGATATAAATCCACAATAAATTGTGTGCTGGTTCAATACACATCTGCTTTATAAACAACGTATTGCATTGCAGCGTAACCTTAATTCTGACCTTAAATAAATACTATTACAAGGGAACTCTCACATTCTAACCATAACAACAATAACTACTTCTGGAAAAGACAACCATATAAAATTATTTATATACACATTAATGACATCTACTGACAAGCGTAAAGTATAAGTCTGTGCATATATGTTTTGTTAAAATAAGTAGGAAAATGCTTCAATAGACTACCTCGTAGAACTACAGAAGTCACAGCAATTAAACATACTTTTAAATTCTACAGCACATTAATATATTAGACTATTAAAAATAATAGTCTGTAAGAGTATCCATTAACATGTTGACTTAAAGAAACCCTAGCAAAAAGTCCAGGGTCAAAATTGTAGCACTGTCATGAAATATGGATTTCTTTGTACTTGGATGACTGTGTTTATTAGGGGGCTAGCAGCTCAGCTGCTATGCCCAGAAGAATTTCTTTGTTTTGTTTTAAAAAGCTTCTTCTCTGGTGATTAGTTCTTGCTATTTGCCCAATAAATTAGATTTTTAGGTTTAGTTTTGTTCTTTTCCTAGGAACTTCTATTTAATAAAGTTAACTGTTCTAAATTACAGAGGGAAATGTGCACTTGGATCAGCTCAGCTGGGCTCTACAGCTAGAGTTACAGCACAATTTGATGGCACTGCAGCATGTTCCCATTTTCCAATCTCCTTTCAACAGCACTTATGGACCCGCTAAGGGCATCTTTCCAGATGGCAGCACCCAAAGAAGAGTTTGCATATATTTACCTGTATTTGGTACCCTTTTGCCCTGCCCTTGCTACAATTCTCCATACAGAAAGAAAGAAATTCAGAAAGAAATTCAGAAAATTGGACCCAAATGAGATTACCTTCATAATATAGCACTCCTTTGGAGGCCACCTTTGAGAACAAGTTACGATACTGCAAATCTCCAAGCTGAGCAGGTGTGATAATGAATTCAAGAGCTGAGAATGTGTCACTGTGAATTCAGTTGTTCTCAAAGCTTAATACGTGCATGTTGCAATTTGATGATGCTTTATGCAATCGCAGGGTTGTTACTGTCAGAAACAATCTGTTTACTTTGCATATTTTCACTTTTTGTGAGCTGCCTAGATTCTATCTTCTGCAATTGGAATGGAGATTTACCAATTTATTTTATTTTTCAAGATGAGTAGCCTTGCAAAGGATCTGAAAAGGTCCCAGCATGCAGAATTTGGGAAAATTCTGGGGCATAATGATATTCATGAAGATTCAGATTCCACATTCATCTGACCTTGATAGCTAAAACAAGGCCAGAAGATCTCAAACACCAAGCTCCACTGGTCAGAAAACCCCCAAAACAGAGCAGGTGAAACCCACACACTTTTGGTTTGCCAGTCCAATACCCTGACACTGGATGGAGAGGCTCCTGGTGATGAAAAAACAATATACACAGCCTGGGAGCAGCGATAAAGGCATTAATGGGTCCATAATAAAAGGAGGAGTAAAATATTTCTGCTGGTCCCCTGTCCATGCAGCCTGTGCAAAAGCAGGCATCTGAAAGAAAGGCAACAGAACTCAAGCTGCTGTCTACACAGCCACCCACCCACAGGGCAGTGGGCTCATTGAAGGAGGGGAACAGGCAAGGAGTAAAGGGCTTCTGCCTCTCTTCACTGCTTGGACTAGCTATTATGAGCTCCTCTGACCAGCAGAGGACAATTTAGGTCTTTACCTGTGAGACCTACTCTCACCTGCACTTGGATGCTGAGATAGAGGATGATAATAGCTGCATCTCATCATTTCTGCATCCACTCCAGCTATCAGCCTGGTTCAAGTCCTCCATGCTGGCATCACTGGTCCCCTAACCTGACAGACTACACACCTGGCTTTAAAGCAGCTGAAAATCCCAGCTGAGCAGCAAGGCTGCTAAGAAACATACCTCCACTTCTGTTAAATTGCTTGTACCTGTCCTGCCTGTCTGCCAGCCTTTATTGGTTTTACCTTCTTAACACAGAAACTCATGTCTAATTTACTATATTCTTAGAAAACCTCTTCCCATGGAGTCTCATTCTATAAAGGAATAGATAAAAAACTATGATAACAAAAGCTGTGGTTTATAAGTTTTTTATTTTTCTACTAGCATTTCTGTCATTAAAGAAATTGCATTTAATTTTATGTAAAGCCTTGAAACCAAAAAAAGGAACACCAGTAGTGCTGTTATGTACTACTTTAAAAGTTAAGCTCCTTTTAAGTGTCCTTTTACATTGCTAATTGAACCTTGATATTGTATTTCGCATGCATTAAATATCTAACATCTCTCTCTCTCTTGACCATTCATTGCAAATCTGCAAGTCGCATTCATGTCACTAGGAATGACACAAGCGCACCCTCTGGAAGGTGGCCAAAGCACAGCATCTGAGTTGTTTCAATTAAAAGTAATTTTCTTGAAGTTGTTAAAATTTTAATAGGGAGCTTTTTGAAGTGGCATCCTCCCATGAGATATCTGCATTATTGGGCTAATGATAGAATTTGGTTTATATCACATGCAATATCTGCAGAAAATGTAGGACTTAATTACTTGTATCTATATTGTGAACAGGCATTACCTTCTTACCTAAGGGGTGGCACCCACCAGCTGGCATTCAACAAAACCACATTGGTTCTTCAGCTCACAGGCCAGATTTAACTGTACTAAGGAGATTCCAACAAAAACATTGTACTCTAAATTTGAATCTGAACAGAGTTGCAGAAAATGATTAAAGATAGTGCTTTATAACACAGTTTGGAGCCTTAACTCCAGCTATTGCTACTAATGTGACTGCAATTGCAATTCTTAACAATTTCCAGACACTGCATATAATCCTTCACTGATATCTAAACAAGCGCCACTTCTCTGAATTTAATTGATGTCATATAATATAACACATATAATACCCGAGTATCTCGACTGCCACATGCACACCTTGCACCGTATTTGCTAAAAATGAAAGCATCTTTTCATGTATTTCCCCCCCATTAGGAAAGCACCGGTACAGCTGGCAATATCCCCTTCTGCAGTTGCCAAGTCCCAGAGGTTTTCTGAAACAACATGTTTTGTTTGCTTTCCATCATATGCTCATTTGATAAATGCTTTCTTTGCATTATGAAGTCATAATGATTTCATAAACCTCAATATAAATTCAGTTAAACTTTACAAGAAGCCAAGGTGGTGGGAATTCCAGGCATGCTATGCTTCCAACACAAAGGGCTTTGTGGACTAAGTATTTAAAGAAGCCAAGGATGGGTAGGTTTTAAAGTGAAACAAAATTGTGCATTTAAAAGCAGTTTTGCAAACTAGCCTTTAAAAGCAAAGCATTTTTGAAAATTTTCAGATCCACAGTTTCATAAGTCTAAACTTCACATTTCAAAACCACCTAGAAAAATGAGCGAACAGGTGTACATTTAAAATTTGTCTACAGATTTTGTGATAGCAAAAAAGCCTTTTCCAGGTTTTTCCAGTGGCATATTGAATAGGCAAGATCAACAATGAGTGTTATACAAAACAATTTCAAAATTTCAAAACATGTAAATTCTATTTAAAATCCATAAATTAATGTGGTTTTTTTTTCCTGTACTAAAACTTTTGTGTTTAATCTACTTTTAACAATATTTGATCTTTGTTATTTTCTGGAGGAAAAAAAATATCCTAATATTTGTAGCGGCAAGGTTAAAATCACACCTGGTTTTAAGCCATGAATTGTGTATTCCTGACAGCAAAGTTAGAGAAACATCTAAAAAAAATCTCTGCTTTTAATAGCATTTGAGACTACCTGCCACTTTTCAGGAGGCACTCAGCAGGGTGCAGGATTGGGCCCATAGGTCTTGGATCAGTGAAAAAACTATGAAAGCAACAAGTTCCTGAGATGCTAAGTTCTGCTTGCTTGCTTGCTTGCTTTCCCCTAAGGCTGTCTGGGGATTTAATCTAAATTTCTGAAGTTTATGATTTCTCCTGTGCTGGGCTTTT
>JANHGB010017254.1:0-28192 GCA_026283785.1 Coracopsis vasa
GGGACACCTCACACTAGACCATGTCACCCAAGGCTCTGTCGTACCTGGCTTTGAACACTGCCAGGGATGGAGCATTCACAACTTCCCCTGGGCAACCCATTCCAGTGCCTCACCACCTTTACAGAATTTCTTCCTTATATCCAATCTAAACTTCCCCTGTTTAAGTTTGAACCCGTTACCCCTTGTCCTATCACTGCAGTCCCTAATGAAGAGTCCCTCCCCAGCATCCCCAGCAAAATACATAATTGTACTTGTCCTCAGAAATGGTGATACAGTGAGGATGGTATTGTACGAACAGGTTTTGTAACAAACTATTCTGAATTGATTCCTTTAAGTTGTCTCGGTTTGTATAAACTGTAAGCAAACATTTATTTATTCAGTGTTCTTAAAGCTGCTTGAACACTGTCATAAATACGTCTAATTAGGAGGACAGAACTGCTGTACTACTTTGCTGCTGTATGAAACAAGCGGGAGAGCGGTCTTCCCACTGGGTAGTTTAATTTTTTTGTTAATTTGGGATGTTAGTAACAACATAATATTGCAGCATGTTCAAGTCTAAGAAACTGTAGGTTTTAAGTGCTTTTAAACTTGGAAAATTAAGTGCAGTACTTGCTTTTTGTGTTGTAACGCAGGTGAACCAGTCACCGTGTATCGCCTTGAAGAAAGCTCTCCCAGCATCTTGAACAACAGCATGTCTTCCTGGTCACAGCTAGGGCTCTGTGCTAAAATTGAATTTTTAAGTAAAGAGGAGATGGGAGGAGGCTTACGTCGAGCTCTTAAAGTTGTATGCACTTGGTCAGAGTATGATATCCTGAAATCTGGACATCTTTATATCATCAAGTCTTTTCTTCCTGAAGTTGTGAATACTTGGTCAAGCATTTATAAGGAGGATACTGTGCTACACTTGTGCTTGAGAGTAAGTTTTATCCTTGTCAGTTATTTTACATAAGCATTGTATGTTGAATCGGTACTCCACCTCTCTCACTCCCTCCCCTCAAACTAGTATATACTTATTTAAACAAAGGTGAGTGTGGGATTCTGTGTGAGCTGAAGGGTTGAAAACTTCGAATGTAGACATAATTTAAAGAAGAATTCAGAAATCGTGTAATTTGTTACACTGTCTTGTGGGAATAGGCGCTGACTGTTCCTGCTGCCTTTTGACTCAACGTTCTCTGTCATGCAATGCAGCTAATGACGTACGGGCTTTGCATTGCAGGAAATCCAACAGCAGAGGGCAGCACAGAAGCTCACTTTTGCATTCAATCAAATGAAGCCCAAATCCATTCCATACTCTCCAAGGTGGGTGTATTTAAACTTCTATCGTGTGGCATGCTTTTGACACAGAAGCTGCCTGCAGGGTTGTTGACAGACAGATCAAACATATTAAGGTATTGAGATGTCTCAGGGCATTACTATGAATGTGTCAAGCAGAGTTATCCTTGTCAGTGTTTTGTATTGTTACTTTCTTGCACCAGTTCTAACCATTTATGTCAAGAACATAAATGACTTCTGACTAATTTGAAACTATTGCACAAGTATTAGTAAACCAAATAAAAATCTGGTAGCAATGATATATTTGCCATTTATTTTGGAAATCTATTTATTAAATATGCTTTTTACTAGGTTCCTGGAAGTTTTCCTGTTATATTGCCACTCTGCTGGCCAGTGGTTTGCAGTTGAAGAGTGCATGACTGGAGAGTTCAGAAAATATAACAACAATAATGGTGATGAAATAATTCCAACTAACATGCTGGAGGAGGTTATGCTAGCTTTCAGCCACTGGACGTATGAGTATACAAGAGGAGAATTGTTGGTACTAGATCTGCAAGGTAATGTCCTTATTTTGAAATTGGGATTGGGGCCAAGGTATGTGGGAATTTCTTTCTTGATAGCGTTTCGTTAAGAATGTGTATGTCTGTAATAAATAGCAAACATTCTTTAGTGCATTTTAGTCTAGTTAATCTGAACCTATGGTTGTTGATGTTGGAAAAGACATCTAAGAGCATCAAGTCCAACTGCTAACCCAGCACTGCCAAGTTCATCCCTAAATTGTATGTGTCCCTAAGCACCACATCTACACATCATATCCAGACTAAACCTCCTGTGACCATTTCCTCTTTTCCTATCACTTGTTACTTGGGAGACTGACTCCCACCTTGCTACAGCCTCTTTTCAGGTAGCTGTAGAGAGCAACAAGGTCTCCCCTGAGCCACCTTTTCTGTAGGCTGAACAAACCCTGTTCCCTTGGCTGCAACTTACAAGACTTGTGCTCTAGGCTCTTCACCAGCTTCGTTGTTCTGATATGCATTAAATCTCACAGCAACACAGGGGATATAAATATACATATATTTTCCTAACAATATGCACCATAAGAAAATTCTGGGCACATTCGTGTAGTGCCAGTGTGGTAACTGTGTTTATCCTGAACTGGGTGTCAGATATTCTGGCTGTGAGAACTAGATAGGAAACTTCTTTGTTGCAGGGAAAACCTGAAGTTAGGAATTGCAGGCAGATGGAATAGGTGGAAGAAATCTGAAAAGTACAAAGTGCTTGTTTAGGAGCAATTTTTGTAAGGGTAGAATATCACATAGCATTTGTGATTGTGTTGGGCTTGGGGTGTTGGGTTTTTTCTGCTTTTATTCTTGAGGAAGCTGAGAAGTCATAGCTGAGGATGCTGAGGCTTTTCAACATTAATGCATTTATGTAATATATCAGATTTAACCTTTTCTTCATGTGCTGTCTGAAGGTGTTGGTGAAAATTTGACAGATCCTTCTGTGATAAAAGCTGGAGAAAAAAGGTAAGGTTAAAGAAGGATGTAAAGAAAAGTAGTGTAAAGCTTTCACCAGAGAACACATGTAACCCATGCTGATGTGCACTTTATTTCCAAGGTCATATGATATGGTGTTTGGTCCTGCCAATTTGGGAGAGGATGCAATAAAAAACTTCAGAGCGAAGCATCACTGTAATTCCTGCTGCAGAAAACTTAAACTTCCTGGTGAGAGTTGCTGTATTTCTTTGTCTGAGACACTCATCAGATGTTGTATGGTGTAAATGCAATGGAATAGTTACGTGGTGCTGTGCAAGTGGACTGAGTTCTAAACAGCAGGTTTAGAACTTTATTTCTAAAGCAGTGTGCCATTTTAAGATGAAATCCCAGATGAAGTAATTGAGATGAGCTGTGGTGTTCAGGGTTGCTTGGGTTTTGGTTTTTAAAATCACATTTAGGTCTGCAGGAATTTGTTTTGTTAAAGTCATTTCAGATATTTTTGCTGCATGGACGACACTACACTCATGTCAAACCTTGAAATCGTTTCTCTGATTCAGGCTTTTAGATCCAGGAGAACAGCATAAGGAACTTGCACGATTCCTGCCTATTTCACACTTTGAGATTCCTTCTCACATGAAGACATGTCATTTATTGTAAATTTGAGTTGTAAATCCTGGTAACATCAAAACAAATCATGGAAAGATCTGATTTCCATGGGAAGCTGACACAATACTTGCTGTAATATCTATAAGTAAAATAATTCTGAGGTTTCCATCACTTCTTAAAGCAGAGCTTTAGGCTTCTGATGACATGCATGATAAAAACATCCTCTTCTGAGACAGTGGAATTATCCTTTACAAGTACATGTGCATACCCCGTTCTTTGAAAGGCACTTATGCCCCATTGATTCTACTAGCTCAAGAAATGGTAATTCAATAAGACTTTGTTTTGTTTGTACAGATCTGAAGAGGAACGATTACACACCTGACAAGATCATATTTCCTCAGGATGAATCCCCTGAATTGACAATTCAGCCTGGAAGCTGCACCAAAGAATCCGATTCAGCTAATTCTATTCGTTTGATGCTCTAATGATGTGACCAAATCAGCGGCTTCATCCAAACTTCATGGAATGTCACAAAGTTGTCACTTATCTTTCCTTCACTGTAATTAAAAGAAAGAGGTGTCAAAACGATGATTGCTGACTTATCAGTGGGATTTTGGCCGGTTCGTAATCTAAGGACCTAAGAACTTGTGATAATCGTCTACAGAGAACAGCGTGGCGGCTGCTCATTTTAGAGATGGAATAATGACAAGTATCTCAGAATTGGTTTTAAAGGGGCTTTTTAGCAGAGGGTTTATTTTTTATTGTGTTCTGGTTTCATGGAGGATTTTCTCTCTGTAGTCCTGTGGTGTGCAGTATGCCTTCCACCAGAAGGATTTTGGTGGCTGGTGTTTTAAGGTAATGCTTTTGTCTGTTTGGCAGCTGTCTTACTGTCAATCAGCAAAAGACAGGAGAAAGCACCTACCTCTGTAACACCAGGGTATTCTTTGAGTAGGTTTGGAAGTATTCCACTAATATTTTCTCACCAGATGTCTTTTCATCTGGCCTTTTGAAGAGGACGGAGCCAAATGAGGTATATATGTGATGCCAGTAGGCTGAGGTTGAAGGTAGGAACTTGATCTGTTCCAGTAGTGAGAGTCTCCCATATCTCCTCAGTCTTGATTCAGCTTCATAGCTGTATTGCTGTTTGGTTTGGGTTTTGTTTTTGGTATTTTGCTTTATGTGTGTGTGAGGAATAGAGCCCTAATTGTGCATAATGAAATTTCTTGTTTTACACATTTCAATTTTACCAGGTCACTGTCAAATAGTAACAAAGCCATGATAGACTGGTATAAACATGTTGAATAGAAGAAATAGTATGTGTTGGTCCAAATAAGTTGCCTTGTGAGAACACAAGTTGGAAGTGCTTTTCCTCGTATATAGTGACTGCTTCCGAAGTTATGCCTTCCAAAGAGCTTGTAAAACCAGTATATCAAACCCGAATGTACACAGAACTTGTAAATGTATTTAAAATTGTGTAGAATACATCTTTAATGTTATGTTATTTGTGGTACTTATTTAAGAGAGACTAGGGTTGGATTAGCATCGTGTAAAGTACGGGAGATTGCAATGCACCTTCATGCCAATAAAATGTAATTTAACTGTCCCAAATATTGTTGAGCATTCAGCAAAGAAGAACTGTTGTCCAACTGAAGTTTCATGCTGCGATTTTCTTTTGTTACATAGGTACTAATTTGTAATTTTTAATTAAAAGGGCAGTATATAGCTCTATAAATTTTTTATTCAGTAGTGTATCTTATAGATACAGACCTAAGGCACGAACGCAATAGCTGTTTAAATGGTGTTTTATGTTTGATGGGGAAAGGTGAAATGTTATAAGGATATAATACTGTATACATTTTGTATATCATTAAATCTTTAAAGAATCTAAAATAAATTTATTCTTGTTTACAGACTTCTGCTGTCCATGTGAGTCTGAAAGGTGGCTTGGGTGAATTTATGTAACTCTTTGTGTGGAAAAGTAGAATTTGCCATGCTGGGTCAGAGCAGGTGTCCACCTTTGAGGTATCTCAACTAGGACTAACACCAGAAACTGGGAGGAAGGGGAAGAGTGAAAACTCTCATAGAAGACAAACATGTGATGAGATTAATGAGTAAATGAGATAAAAGTATCTTAAAGCTCTTGACAATGTTCATTTTAAATTACGAGCTGCTGCTTGCATCCCTTGTGTTGCTGTGAGGCAGCAGGAAGGTATTCAAGAGGTACTTAAACCTTTGTGATGCTACATTCTTGGCCAAATAACAGCAACAGTTAATCTGTAAGAGAGGCTGGCAGTGAGACTGGCTTTCCAAATTGAGAATGGCTTGGGTGTTACGAAAATGTTTTTCCTATTTCAGACACTGAATTTAGTCACATTTTGGTTAAATCATAAATAAAAGTTAAATAACCTTTTGATTCCTGACAAATACTTACCAGCGCAGTTGATTTTTAGAGTCATGATACCCATTTGCAGGAGTTTGGCCTATTACTTATTCCTTAGCAAATACAAGTGTGACTTGTGTGTGATGAGGGGGTGGCGATTGTGGGGAGTGCTGCAGTGACTGCGGCCTGAAGCCTTTCTGAGACCAAAAGGGACAAACAGGGTTGTGGACTGTATGTACGACCTGGAGCAGTTAACGCTGTGCAGATCTCTGCACATCTGCCTGGCAGGAGTGCTAGCTGACTCTGCGAGAGTTACAGCTCAGATTACACAAGAAGCCTAGATCTGAAATGGAGTGGAAGGGAATTAAGACTTCACAAATTATCTTCATACTAGCAGAAAAAAACCCCATCAATGTAAGTATCCTTCAGGGAAGGCATTGGGAAAGGGTGGTGGCAAAGAAAATAAAAGATTGATTTCAAGAAGTAGCCTGTGTTAGGATAATATCATGTCCTGTTGATGTCAGGAAGATTATGCCATGTAATTTAGTAAAAGTGTCACTCCTCTGCTGAAACCTCATCACTCTTGATGTGCTCTGTGCATAGAGTTGTGATCCTTGGATTTTACATTTTCTTTAGATGCTAGAGAGGAGGAAAGTAGAAGCAGCTCTAGGACTTCTGGTCAAAACCAAAGGACCAGCGTCTTGTTAGAACCTAATTCTTACAAATATAATTAAAACCTTTAATCAGTGACTGTCCTGCTGAGAGGGTATTTAAAGAATCCCTTTCCTATAGGGAAATAGGTAAGCTACGTAATTTTCCTTGACAGGTATTTTTGATTCCTTACATCATTCTCAGTATATCTTCATTAGGAGGAAAAAACATTGAGTAACTTACGTACTGGTAGATGACTGGTGGTTGCTTATGTAACTTCTGTTTCAAAAAGCACTGTAATTTCCTCCAGAATCAACATTTATGCAAAAACCTCAAAAACATGCATGTGCTAATTGAATCTCTTCATCACTGCAGCAAATCCTGCATTGTTGCAGCTTTCTTGCAGTATTTAGGTGCTAGAACACTTCAGGGAAAACCAATCCCAAATACATTGTGCCAGAACAGGCAAAAGTGAGGCTCCCGGGGAGCTGTCTTCCCAGCTGTTGCTCAGCAGCCACCTGATTGGGAACAGCAGGGATTTGGGTCTGAAGCCTGTGACAGTGATTTCCATATGTGGTTGCATTTGACTTGATGCCACAACACTTCAATGGAGGAATCTGAAGGGGAGAAAGGCTACAACTGAAAACTTGGTAGTAACAGTTCATGTATGTTCCTAAAAGATCAATTGAGAATAAAAAATACATTTTTAAAAACTACCACAATGCACTGGAAAAGACTTCCGATGGTTTCATCTTTTTGACAATTAATACTTTTCCTTGCAAGTAATACATGGTGTGGTGAGAAGCAGGGTAAGTTAAGTCTCAGCTCTGAGCTTGCACTAGGTAGCACTGATGAGGATTTGCACATTGTGTTGTGTTAAAACAGTAAATCAAGGTCTCAATTTGCATTCCACAGGAAGTAGGAATAAGCACATACCTTTGCTTTCTTGAATGATTAGTATGGCTGATTTTAGTGCTGAGTGAAATTCAGCTATACTGACTTACAGTCTCTTGAAAATATTGATGTGCCCAAGGTGCAACTACAATAGTTTCTAAACTTATCAGTTCTACACAAAATTGTATGTTTTCATCTGAGAAACCTTTAAACTGTGTGACTACAATTCAGACTGTCATGTAGAATCCTGACCATTGCACAACTAGTTGAGAATGAAAACACCAAATCCAAACATAGGTTGAACAGGATATATTTTTTTAAATCAGTTCTTCATTAAGGTTTTTAATGCATGTGTACATGAAAATTTATATTAAAAAATTAAAAAGGAAAATCTTGTTTGTTTAGAATACCTCTGAAGTGCACAAATATTGACAAAAGCTAACAGAAACAAAAATACAGCTCTGCTTTTTTATTTAGTGTTGCAGTTACTTTGAGCTGGCAAATAAATGCAATCCTCTGAGTTGGAGATTCTCACAAAAGGGACAACATTTTATTATATACACAGTTCTGATGTGCAAGTATGCAATCAATATGTACACTTACATTCCTAACTGTTTACATCGTTCTAGAGTATTCACAGTAGAATCAAGCTTAAGGTTAGAAATGTGAAAAGGCCATAACAGTGAGAGAAAAAAAATATCAAGATATGCCTTGGGATTTTAAGACATTTTAAACTACTTGTTAATAGATTTCAGATGACTAAGCTAGAATTTAATTCTGGAGCAGACTAAAAATAGATTTGTTTCTTAAATTAACAGTAATGCAATATGCTTTTTAAATGGTTTCACAGATGGCAGTATTACCACAAGCATTATTAATCAGTCTTCTGGCTTGTAAGCACTAATACTGACCAGAAAGAGCTCGCCTGGAGAAAAGCTGCTGCAACCATCCCTGTATCGGTAAGTGACTACGTCTGTTGTAGGTTTGCATGTTTATATGCATTCCCGTACCTACTCTGCTCTTATAAAATGACAACCAGTTTTCTTAACCCACACTACTTTACGTGGCCATATCCACTGCTCGCTGTTCATATGAGGTGTAAAAGAGAATGTATGCAGCTGAGGATTTCACAGATGATGACGAGATCTCAGATACCTCATGGTCATCAAACTTAAACCAGCGTTGCTTCGCAGCATTTTTGCAGTAGGCTGTGTAGTGCCCTCCATCCAACCCACCGTAATGATTCTGTAAATAGAAGAAAAGAATTAATGGCTTCAAAAGCTGCAGTTTCATTCCTTTTTAGGGAAATTACCTAGAATGTGAGACTTTTACTGAATACCGATCATTTGTTTTAGAATACAACTTAACCTGCACCAGATAGGCAGCCTGGCTGCCTAAGACAGGCTAACCCAAGTCTTGGCATAAAGACGAGCTGAACTTTGAAGTGTGACATTGTTACTTACTGAGACTGAAAACAGATTGTATCGCTTCAAGTTATTCTTTGGACCAATAACATATTGTGAAAGGTCAAGAGTTTCCAATGGGAAATCTACAGAAGTTTGAAGCTTTTGCTTCCATCTTCCATCATACGAAAATCTAGGGAATTAAAAAGCATCATTAAAGGTTACAGGCTGTTCACAAGCTATTGTAGAATATTAAATATGTTCATTTTCCCAGTTTTTACCAGGACATGATCTCAACTGAAGCCTTCTGCCCCCAATTTTGTTAATGCTTGCACATGTGTTTCTTAGAACAAATGAAAAGAGATTACTTGTAAAGGTGCTTTGTGAACTACAGCCTCATAAAAGAAGCAGTAGATGAAAACAAAATTCTTGCAATGTGACAACTGGAAACACATCCAGACCTTTCTCTAATTGAAAAGGGTTTGCTACTGCACTGGAACTATCAATCCCCATCAAAGCCTGGTCACTTCATCCTAATCAATTTTCACCAGGCCCTGTTTCTTACCGTTTCAAGTGCACAAGCAGAACCGGTGGCAATTTCCAAATCTCTATTTTTTTCAGAGAATCCCTTCGCATTTTGCAATGGCTACAGTAAAACCTATTGTTATCAGTGAGCTTCTCCTCTTTGGAGAACAATCTAAGGCATTCCTAAAACAAAATACAGACATAGATTATGAAGGGCAGGTGTATGTGAAAGCAGCATACATGTGTATTTCCTATTCAGTTATTAACCTTCATCAATTATCCAAGTGCTATGTTTCATAAAAATGAGGAAAAGTGAATGAAATCCATGTGTGGAAGTAAATTTCACTGTAGACATGAAGTAGCCTCAAGTACTTGGAAATCTACACACAACATTTTGTTTGAAATCACAGAATATTTATACTATGACCTACAAAAGCAAATATCATACATGTCTTTGATGCTATTGCACTTTCAGTATTCTCATCCTGCTTGTATATTTAAAACTGTTACACTTTCTAATTCTTCTAAAGTTGTAAGAACTCAGATGTGTTTGTGTTTCAGATTAGTGTAAATTAAGCTGCAATAATGACCAACTCCTTCAAGAGGCTGAGCAGAGGCAACGTCGTAATTATGTCACAGTGAAATGTTTTTACTTCAAGAACCATTTCTCTAGTTCCACCGTACCTGCAGTGTACATTTACTAGTAGAGGCAAGTGGTAACGACAAGTACATGAAAGCCTCAAAGGTTCGGGACTTCTTGTGACACGTGAGACACTGCACTGTAGATTTGAACTGGCCTTGAAAGAGTGCCACAATAATGGATTCATTGAGCTGCTTGTGTTTGTGCCAGGCTAGTTCTGCTGCTCTGAAGTCATCAAGATTATCGTTGTTTTCTTCTTTGTGCCTTTTCCTGTTGTCAGCCTGTATAACACAAGTTTGAACACCACAACCATATGTTAACATATATAAAAATAGGAAATCTCTATAGACAAACATGCTATTGAGTATTTGCAAGAATATTTAAACATATCAGAGTAGCTATCCATTTCTTATCTAGTTAGGCTTCTTCCATTAAACCCTTCAGTACCCTACACTGTTTCAAGCCAAATTCCTTCTTGAATTCTAAATACTCTCATTTCCTTCTCTACAAGTTTCCAGTAACAATCTTCTAAAATAAGTAAGTGGTTTTTAAATTTCTTTTTGTTTGATCACCTGTCAGATGTATCATTTATTACAAGTGCATTGCTTACTTTATTCAGGTCTTCATGCAAGCCATCCATTAGGAAGAGAAGCAATTCTTGGGAGTCCTGTTGGCTATATCCTGCAAACTGGTCATTAATCTTCCCAATTGTAATTTTAAAGTCTTTCGGACTGATGTATTTATACTGTCCTGTCCATAAAGCTTTCATTATTACACCAAACTCTTCAGCCACTTCACCTTTATGCCCCAGGAAATTTGACCTATACAATTAAAGAGACAGGAAAAAGAAAAGGTAAACCCTTCAAATAACTTACTTTTATTATTAACTTAAGATGTTATCCCAGTTTCTAAGTCATTTCTTAAGACCAAGAAAAACTGGCTGTTAGAGTGAGTTAAAATGTTTGAGTAACTTGGTTCCATATTCAAGACTGGGCTGACAGAAGGTACAGCTGTTTCCAGCTTGCTTTGTAAACTGCTATTTAAATATCTAAGGACAATCTAGGACACTTGTACCTCTCAGTGTGGTGAGCACAATTTTATTAACAGTGCCTGGTAAAACCTATTTTGTCACTCACTCACATTTTGAAAACATCAAGACTCTTACAAGTTATCTTTTGTCTCATACTTAAACAACCAAGCCCCAACCTCACTGAGTGATTTTTTTGAACTAACTATCATAAAGGTGTATTTTTTTCCTTCAGTTATAAAGGATGAGATTGTTACCTGTTAATATCATCTTGATACAAGTTTCTGTTAAAATAATCAGCCAGGTGAGGTGCATTGCACAGACACTGTAATATGGAATTCATATAGCAAGTGTTCCCTAGGTTACGAAGTCCTGTGAGAGCTGGTCCTGATCCCCCAAACACTGGATTGAGATTCCGAATTTGTGATGCCGAAAGTCTTGAAATTTCTGCTTTAGTGTAACGGACTGGTCTGGAAGGAAGGAATTATTTTTAGGAATCTCAGATTTGACAAGGCTGTGTACCTAAGCCAACAGAACCACCCTCCCTCACAGGCGATGAAATATCCTGGCACAAGATGTCACCAAACGCCATTGTTTAAGGTATTTAAAACCAGTCAATGCCATAGTGAGAAAGCCATATGCACTGGCCTATAATAAGGCTGAGTTATAGGTTCCAGCAGTTGTCAATGGATTTTGGGTTTTTTTTTTTTAATTCACAGATAAAGAATTAGCTGTTGATTCAACCCAGTTTAAAACCTGAAAACTGCATTTCATAAGACTGGTATTTAATATATTAACATGAACACCACAGCTTAAAAAGCAACTATTGTCCAATTACACTATGACCTCTGAAATGTATGTTAATAACTTACAATTACATTAATTTTCAAAAGGTAACTCACTATACATCAAATATTTAGCAATGAAATTTCAGTCTATCAGTCCTGCATCCTTTCAAACCTACTTAGAAAATATTAATGAATTTCAGTTGGTTAAACACAAAGGATGTCCTATAGGACTGTCATATGCATGAGCCGTGGTGTGACTTATCAAACATACTTATTGTCACGATTGACTGCAGGAGTTACTGGAATTCTTTTCTTCTCTTCCTCCTGAATGGCTTGGGTTATATCTGGGGAAGAGTAGGAGCGCTTCAGTTTGGAGTGCTCTCTTTCTCGTTCAACAGTCACCTGCGGCTTGGGTTTATGAGTTGGAGGGGTTGATGGAGGAGTGGATGAAGGAGCCATTTCTGGTGGATACATATGAACACTATTTGTTGGCGAGTGATAGTAACGAAAGGTTCCAGTGATTGGATCCAGAAACTTGGGGAAGAAAACACAAATTGTTTCAAAACCAAGTAAAAATCCATCACTAACTTACTTACCTATTTTTAAGCTACTGTAAGAACAGTGCATGAGTTTTTCAAACATTGAGATGTTAACAGTGGTGACTGGCCTCAACCCTTACAGGATTTAATTTACCGGAAGGCACCACTTTCACCAAAATGCATGTTCAACAACAACTGCTTAGTACAAGAAACACCAGATGAGGTCTCCTAGTTCCATTATAAATAATGTTACAATTCAGAAAATAATCATGTGGAAGTTAAAGGGGAAAAAAAAATAACTAAAAAAAATAAAAGAATCAAACAAAATTTAACTGAGAAATAAGACATAATTGAAATGCATTACAAAACTGCACAAGGCAATATGATTGTACTATCAGAAAAGACAGTTACCTTTGCCCAACCTGCAGGCAGTCCTGGTATTATCCTTCCCATTTCTTCACTTCGTGCCCTCATTAATGGCTCCCGCAGAGACTAATAAACAAACAGAAAGGTCAGGTACATGCAGTTACTGATGCAGAGCAGCAAGCTGCCTCTGCTTCCCCTGTAGAGTTACATGATTCAATGAAAAACAGTTCAGTAAGAAATCCTCATTTATAACTTGAAATACAATTTATTGTAGTGGTAATATAGTACTACTGGTTTGTATCACTCAATCTAAACAAAACCCCTTTGTTGACATGCTTCAGAAAAAAAAGTACAATTCAGCCTCACAAAAGTCTGAATACTCAATTTCCCTAAAGAAGCTACTTTACTAGCAATATGTGCTTCTGTTAAACACATAAAGATGATCTTTTCTCCCTTTCAAAGCGGCAGACAAAGGAGTATGCATGAGTTGATGAACAAGTGTGGAATGCTTGTTAATGCTATCAGAAACATATGAAGACTTAGTGAAAGCTTCAAATATATTTTTCCAATAAATGACATGAAAAAAGCAAATAAACAGCTGCAAACACAGCATAGTTTTAAGATGATGACTTTAAAAATTGAAATGAGGTGGAATTTAAGATAACAAAGTATCTGTGCTTGATTGTTTTGGCTACATACAACACACTGTATTTACTTTAAGTCTTTCAGTATCTTGTTCAGAATCCTCTATAAGGGGTCCTGGCTTTTGAGCTTCACTCTCTGGTTGTCCTTTAATCTCAGTTTGCTGTAAAAGATTTTGAGAGAAAGCTTTCAATTTCCATCTGGAATGTCAGAAAAGAATGCTGATAAACCAAAATAAGGAAAAAAGCAGAATTCTATTTTCTTTTTTGGTTGTTAAATGCATGTGCCACAAGTAGTGGTTGGAGTAAGTATCTACACTTTTATTCTTCCTAGTCTATACTATAGGCAATTTGCTGCAATAGCCTTTGTAGTTGAATGCTGTGTTACATAAGACAGTCTGTTACGAAGCTTTGAGAGCTCAGAAATGAAGTGCAAAAGTTCCACCTACGCTGCTTTACCTCCTAGAAGCCATGGGGTTTACAACTTGTTTTAAATGAGAGACCTCTTTCCCTTTTACCCCTCACTGTGAAAAAGCTTCTCCACAAAAAAGGCAAACTGTGAAGACAACATTATGGATTTATTTTATCATAGGCTGTCATTTGGGCATTATGTGAAGTTGCTATCAGTCAAAAGATCATGGATGACTGTGATAAGGTTGCTCAGGAAGCTTTATTTTGGCTTCCTTGTGCATTTGCATTACACAAGCATCAAAATTTGGTCAAATAACAACTGCAATTGCAAAGGGAGAGAAAAATATCCTAATACGTGTTTCTGAGAAATGGTTTTTAAGATATCTGTTCTGTTATTAATTCAGCTTCACAAATAGTTTCTGATGATTTTTACTCTCAGAAATTTTGTGAGGACTTTTTCCCCCTAAGAACCTGAGGGAAAAAGAGGAAGTGTGACCCCCTTCCCCCCCCCCAAAAAAAAAAGAGTCTGAATGGGACTGTTTTCAGTAAAATTAGTAGATTAGGGTATTGCTTTGCTTCCTACACCAGTCAGAAAAACCCTATTCTATCAACACTTATGCAGCTGGGGGCACTAACCAGCTTGTGATGATAATGTAATTCTGTCCTAGCATGTGTTAAACACTGTAATATACAGTCCTGGTTGGTACAAGAGATGAAATGCCACTCTGTCTCAATTTTTTGAAACTGAGGATTGCAGCCCTGCAGCCTACAAACAATCCCTCCTAGCTCTGTGTCAAATGGGAAGTTTTATTATCCTATCCATGCCGCCCACCTAACAGCAAGAACCGAGGCTGTCTGGCAAAAAAAACCCAAACAAAACAAACCCTAACTACTTGGTTTTAACCTTTACCATTACGTTTATGTAAGAATGGCCTAAATAAAAATCCAATTATGTATTAAGAATTTCTACACTGACCCTAGAGTATGCACTCAAAAATCATCCTGAAGAATTACTCCGTTTGGTGATGATTTTCTCTTTTCCACTAACCTTGCCTGAAACAGACACATCACCCAGTGCCCGTCTCTGCATTTCTGGTGTCCGAGTTCCCTTTTCTCTTTCTTCCACAGATATTTTGTCAATCTCAACCTTTTTTGCACCAATGCTCTCTGGTTCATTTTTGTTTTGCCTTTTTGCTTCTATTCTTTCTTTGTGTGCTCTTTCTTTCTCCTTTTCCTCCTGTTCTCTTTTTATTTGTTCATCCCTCTCCTTCTGTTCTCTGTCCTCTTTGGACTGCTGTTGCTTTTCTTTGTGTTCCTTTTCTTTCTGCTCTTCTTTTGCTTTTTGTTCTTGTTCTTCTATTTCTCGTTTGAGTCTCTCTCTCTGTTCTTCTTGTCGCCTCTCTCGAATTTCTTTTTCCCGTCTGTTTTTCTCTAGCAGAGCAGCAGTTTCTGCATGTACACGACTTTTTTCTTCTTCGGTCAGAATGCTCTTTGTGTCCCGTAATGGCTTCGTGGACCGGTCTGGAACTATTCGTCCATTCTCAACAGGCTGACTTTCACTGACTGTACTGTGAGACTTTGGTCTGTTATCATCAGGGATTTTTAGTGAAGGCTTTTTAGTACGATCAACCTGTAACACGAAGTGTAGAACAACAATTCACTATGGCTGTTACTGCTCTGTTAGATAAGATTTATTTAAGTGAGATTTGTGAGAGAATAAAGATGATATAAAGTTGACTTCTGCCAGAGAAATAGTAAACTTTCAATTTCATCAAATCTGGTAATTGAAAATGCTTGTTTGTTAGTAAAATTAGGTATCACTTAACTTCTAGATGTGAGGTAAGACTCAACAAGCCCTACAGAACCATAAGAACAGCATTAAGCACTGATTACTACAACTCTTTATTTTCAAGCTTTCAAAGGTGCATATTTTAAGGCAATCAGGCTGCCTAATTTGGGTTTGAACCTCAATCATGTGACAGAGCATGTGGTTAAAGCAGATCTGCTTGCTGCAAAGAGGTATTTAACAGTGGCTTAAGCTCAGAAGTAGGACAGCAAGCTGGTTTTGATGCTAAAGTGGAAGTTGTGGAGAAATAAAAGCTCATCTAGTTCAGGGAAGACAGAAGTAAGGTCTTTAAATTTTACAGTTTAGGGTCCCTTGGCTGACATTAAAGGCAGTATCTAGAAGGGTGAAAGTGAAGAGTTTGACTTCAGCCTTGTCTTCAAAGGAAAGGACTCTAAAAAGGTGTATTTAGAAAGTTTTATCCCCATGAAAGGAAGAAACAAATTCCTATACTCTCACCACTAAGCTAAGAGTTACAAGGCACCTAAATGTTTTATAATTTGAAGAAAGATACAGTCACTGAAAGTGGACCTTTGGAATAACCAAGGTAAGCTGTGGCCTAACTGCCCTCCCTGCCTTTCATCGTTTATGTTTCGAGTAGAAAAGTTAGCTTACAGACTTTCTGAATTAATAATCAATTGCTGACCTTCAATTTTTCTGGTGCTTATGTAAAAATATCTTGAAAAGCTCTACAATTATGTTAAGAATATCCAATTTCATGAAGTTCTGTAGATTGGTTACCATGGCTTCACAGACTACCAATAGTCTCTGTACCAATATACTTGTGTAGAAGGCTTAAATACTGAGTATGTTTCCTTGTGGGTTTAGGCTTCTGTGGTGGGTTTTACACATTAACCCAATACTAACTCTGAAAAAAAGAAACACTGCTTACCTCAGGGATGTTTCTTGTAGTTGATACTGGATTAACTACAAATGAACTGTCAGACTTGGGAACAGGAACATTCTGTATGTTTGGTCTGTTAAGTGATTTTAGTCTCTCTTCCAAATTATCTCCCATTTCCTCATTTTCAATCACTTCTGTTGGAGGTGGCTTTATAGCAACAACAGGTGGAACAGGAGCTGGCTCTTCCAGAGATGGATATGTAAAATCCACTACAGAAGGGAGGAGAGAAGCATGAGATAGCTCTTATAAACACAAAAGCAAAACAACCCCCATATTTCACCCCAAAATTTAGACTTAGCCAGAACAAGGCTATCCCAAACATATTTGAATGAATTAGATACACCCATTAATTACAAACACTTGGGAGCAGGGATATCATCCTTTATACTTACAAGAAACAGTCACTGCTTCACTCCTGCTATGCTGAGGTGGAGTTACTTTAGCATTTGTTGTGTACTGGGGAAAACAAAGGAGCCAATTTTCATACCCTCCTTCTAGAATTAAAGGTTCATTCTGCAGTATAGTTTTGCTTTCCCACTGTAAGAAAAGAAAAATTAAACAACTTAAAAATAGAAAAAGAACTTTTACATCATAACAGTGTTGTTGAAAATTCTGTGTCTCACCACTACATTGAGACATGCTCTTTTTGAGATTTCTAATAAGAATTAAACAGGCTACAAAAAACCTTTGGGCAACAGGGATCCTCTTTGTGTCTGGAGAATACCTAACACAGGTTCCTGGCTCTACCTACAATAGGGTCTGAATATTTCAAATACACTTGGAACCACTTTAGTACTACTTCAGTAACGATCCTCCATGCAGAAAAAAAAGTATTTTTATTGTATTATTTGCTTCAGTTTCTTATCTGGTAAGTTTGCTGAGTGACTGGAGCACTGGCTTTAGAAAGCATAATGTTAACTTTCTGAAATACCCTTGAGAGTTCTGGCTCCGCACTGCTCTCCTCCTGAGGCCCTCAGTATTAGAACACGAGCAAGGCAAAGAGGCTCAGAGAATATTCTGTAAAGCACTAAGCAAGGAGAACTGCCTGAACTATCTCTGAATCCCAGTCTTGAACAGAAACAGATAACAGAAAGATGTGCAGTCTTTCACAAGAGCCATTTATATAACGAGTAGAACAAGAAGCCAGAGTTCTGACTTGAACATCTTCTTAATACTGAGTCTATAAGCTCCCCGTACCAATGAATCTCAAATTTAAATTCATGTTTCTCTAAAAGTTACATCCAATAATGCAGAAAAGTGAACCATACTCGAAATATTTCTGGGGTCTCCTTCACCCAAATGCCTGGCTGACAGGACTGCAAAGCAGCCAGCCTTCTTGGCCTGCCTGTGTGGGTGGTCAGCCAGCTTCCACAAGGAAGGAGTAACAGTTGCTAACATAGGAAAGAAAGTGACGCTGTTTCTGGCAAACTGTACTATGTACTTTCCCAAATAACTGTCAGTTAGAACTCATGAACTACTGACTGAGGAGGGGAGTTAAATCATTCTGCTGTTAACGTGTTTAATAAATGACACTGTCCTCTACTAGAGCACAAGCATGGCAATGTGAAACTTCAGACTACACTTCTGCTATCAAAACAAGCAGTCTTTGAAAACTGAACCAAGATGTTTGCCTAAACGGTCATTAAGACTTCCATACACTCTGCAATTATAGGTGCTTTAAGACCTTATTTATTGAGGTGAATTAATACAAAGTGTGAAACTTGCCAACCTTAAAAAGTGCATCTTTCAAGCTCTGCAGAGTTGTTCCTAGCTTTAAGTCTTCAGCAGAACTAAACCAGTCTAGGAGTACAATATAATCGAAGTGTCCTCTTCTCTTCCATGGATCTCTAGAATCCTCTGGGAGTCTAGTTTCAATCCAATTAGCAGTAACTCTGAAATGTATTAACATGCATTTAAAAGGCATGTACTGGTAACATTTTTGTCCAACAATATACAATCCATATAGGTTTATAAGCTTGGATAAAATAAATATGCTTTGACTTGAAGTCAGCCCATGCGAAAACAGAGCTGTCCAGATATATACCAATGGGTGAGATGTATCAAGCACTTTAAAACCAAGTGTACAAGCTTTAAAAGCATATAATTTTTTTTTCAGTCAATTTATAAAATTAAATACTTCACTATCATTTAACATTATTTCATACCCAGGACGGATAGCTTCTTCTGGGACACTGACAGATCTTGGAATACAGGATTCCTGATAATCTTTCAATCTTCGAGCATCCATTATAAGCAATTCAATGTTTTCATCCGACATCATTGCAAACAGTCTCTCAGCTGTGACTGCTCCTTGAAATAGAGAAGTTATTAGATGTAAAAAGCTACATTATAAATGGAGATAGCTATGATCACATCTGACCGCTGCAATCAAGGCTGCACACATGTAAGAGAGAAGTCCCACTGTCATGGAGGTGAGACACTATAGAATTAACACACTGGACCTTTTGTTCCCACTACTGTGGTGATCAGTGCCTGATCTGCTGAATTAGACAATATTCAACACTTCAGTGATAAACTGGTTTAACTTTTTGTGGTCTCATTTAAATCAAGCTATATAGGCAAGCATTTGTAAACTACATGCTTCACGTGTTCCTCTTCAGTAAAGAACAACTTTTCCACATATTTATTAAGGGAACAAAAAGCAGAAGGGCGGGAGGGGAGTGGAAAAATTTCTTATTTAACTCCTATTAATGTATCAGAGAAAGCTGATATATTTCAGCCTTGCCTAGATTTTTCTCTTATCAATTAAGGAGACTTTTTTCTTCCTAATTTGACCACTTCATTAGGGCTAGTTCAGCTTTAGTTACTAAACTGCAGAAAAACTAAGTACAGCCTTTTAAGCTCAGAAGTGATGAAGCCTGCTAGTCAGAGCTTAATTAATTACTAAGTCACTCTTACTAAAATGCAGGATGCTAGAATTTCATCAAAATCCTCTGAAATAACTCCTGAAAAGAACTGCAACTGCTCAGGTGGTAGGTGCATAGTCATATGAAGACTTTTTTCACACCTATGTGAACACTGCATCTCTTACCACTTGGACTGTCAGACTGATCCTTTCTCTCCAGTGAATGCTTCCTCTCACCATTAATCTGTGTTGGGAAAAAAAAGAAGTTAATTTAATACCTAATACTCAGAACCAAGGTAGCCAACTGACTCTCACAGAGCTCAAAGGAAACTGATCAGACTGTAAGCCACAGGAAGAAACCTAGAAAAAGGAAACTTCTAAAGAAGATATGTTATTGATAAATGTACTAAAAAGACACCAAGGTTGCTGCTCTACCTAGACAGAAGCCAGTTAAAAAGGCAATACAACCTAGGACAGCATCACCTGGTATGCTGCTGAAAAGTCAGCTCTCTCCTAAACAGGAAACGTTATCCATAACATCAGCTTATTAGTGTTACCTTGGGTTTCTTAACACTAGCTTGTTCTAACATAAAACAGAATTTAACTTTACAAAAACACCCTACTTTATCTTCTGCAACACTTGGAGGTTGGTAGGACTCACCATCTTCCAAAGATATGTCAAAGATGGTTTACAGGGCGTGTAAGATAATTCAAGAAAGCACCACATGACTCTGAACTACTAGTAGAAATCAAATGCTAGATTAAAGATACACATTTATACCATATTAGAGAGTTTGTAAACATCTTTAGTTACCCTTTGGCTTTTTCCTTTGGAATCCACAGCACTTTCTGAGGAGTTTTTGGCTGAACTCTTTCCATCATCTTTTGGTTCTTGTTTTTTCTGAAGCTCTTGTCTGTCCCTCTCTTCAAGTTTTTTCCGAACTTCAGCTTCCTCATATCTACGGGAGGGGGAAAACAAAAGCCTTTTCTTTCTACATTACACTACTGGCTCAGCTGCATAACTAACATTAGAACCATCAAGTCTTCAGAAGGAAAAGAAAAGTACTTAAAGTTTAAAAAAAAAAGAAAAATTAAAGTATTGTCTATTTTGTATTTCCACCAAACCCCATCTTCCTCCATGACTGCATGATATTATTTCTCTCACTCTTGGGTTGCTTTTCTTAGTCTTAAATCCTGTTCTGGGTCCTATTTCATAGACATTGTTCTTAAGGGTGGGGTTTTTTGGGTTGTTTTTTTTTTTTTAATTTAAACCTATGGCTTTTTTTAATCTAAACCTTAGCTATGGTGTCACTAAACATATCAGGTTTTTCATTTTGTAGAGGAAAGAATAAGTATTGGTGACTTAAAGGTAAACTTCAGTATATTATAACAATCATGCCAGGTATTTTCTTTAGATTTGCAACAGAGCTAACCATTACAGTTAGGAGTAAGTTAGCCTAGTTAGCTAAATTTCCTTTTTCTAAGAAGCTGGATCAAAACTATTTGTATATCTGGTAGTAGTCACCTTCAGAATGTAAGCTGGCTATAGTATAGTTATGTCCTCACCTGTGTCCCTGCTGTTTGTTTCAAATGTTGGAGCTACAGCGAAGTCTATGCAAGCATCATGTATACTTGAGAGTTTTGTTGGACCTAGGTCTTGCATACAGCTGTCCTTTTCATAAAGCCTTAGACTTTAAAATTAACCTCACAGCCTTTTGCCATTGTAAGGCCAACCATGATATTGTAAACCAAACTTGACCTCCAAACTACAGCTTTTACATCACCAACTGCAGGTTTGCACAGTCCCATCACTGTTATATTCTATTATATTTAATATAACTGAGAAGCTTAAGGGTTACTAATGATCCGTAAAACAAAACCCCAATGTTTTGAACCAACTATTTTAATGACTGAACCAAGCAGTGAATCATGAACACTGAACTGTACTAGTAATTGCTTGTTTTAATCAAATGTTGCCTAATCAGGATTAAAATGACAACAACAGTAAAGCTGTAATTCCTATCAGAAGTATTGTGTTAATAAACTAGATCATTAAATCAAATTCTGCCTCCAAGTCTATTCTACTAATTTGCCACTGATAGGAGGATGCAAGTCTGAAATTTTATTTTTTAAACAGGTTTTTTGATTTGGCAAAGGCATCATAAGTTAGAACAGAGCATTTTGTTCTCATCTGGAATTAATGGCACCAAAGCATATTTCAGATTTTATTTTACTTCAGTCAATATGGAATATTTACCTATCAATTTCCCATATACACTTTTGAAGCACAGAGTAACAGTGTGGGTCATTCACACAGCTATTCCTGCTCTTATACGAATGACGTTTCAGCAGCTCCACTTTAGTTAACAATTAACATTCAAACTATTTGCAGAAGAAATTGCACAAATAATTTCCCTGAAACCAATTCTGTAGTTACACAGGAGTCATGTTTCATTTGTATTCCCTTTATATATATTTTGCCCAGAATAGCTGAAAGTTATTAATTGCGTCAAGTCTTGGAACTCTGTTCTTTTCATAAAAAGCCACAAGTTACTAAACAGTAAGTCTCTAAATAATTTTGCATTTCTATAATTCTATCAGTATTTACAGTGAATTCATAGCTCTGTAAACTATGAATTAAAAATAAGAAAAACCTAAAGACCGTTTCACACATAGTATCATGAGACATCTTTGGAAAGTCTCTTTCCATATATGTGTAACTACTCTTACTTTCTTGTTCATGTAAACTAACTTTACCAATTAAGCACTTTGAAGAGCATAGAATAAGCTTTCACAGTAATACTTAGGGGAGGAGAAAAGGGAAATGTGCCTAGCTGAAGGGGAAATGCCAAAAGGGTGAGAAAAGGGTGATAAAGATAGTAGTTAAGGATGTAAGCAGATAAAGCTGAAGAAAGACATACTGCACTAAGTATCACCTAAAGGTAGATTCTACCTTACAACTTCTAACCAACAGTTTTGTGGCTTATGGCACAAAGACTTGGTGGTTGTAAATAAACTACCAAGAAAGCCTGCTAGCATCAGCTCAGTTACATACAGACAAAACTGTACATTTCCACATGTACTGCTGCATGTGGCAGAGGTAGAGAAAAGGTGTAGCAGCTAGCTACAGAATCAAAAAATGTGTTTCACTAGTGTAAATTAAATCCATGCTAGGAGGACTTTTTAATGTATGTAAATATTAGGAATATCCATTAGTGTGCTTGGTTTCAAATGACCTTATGATGAAAAGGGTAAGTAGGAAATGGCTCTTGATCACCTTGTGTGTGTGTGCACGTGTGTATATATATATGTATATATATATAGTTTATATCTTGTGGTTTCTTTTTATTAGTCATTAAACAAAAATAGGAGACAACATTACCAAATCTTAGTTACAAGAATTAAGACACAATGTATACACTGGCATGTAACTGGAGTATGTGATGATGAAAATTATTTCTAATAACAGATCTTTGTGAATAAACAATTAAAAAACTCAAGAGTTTTGGGTATCTAAGGTCTACTCAAGTGCAATCCCTTACTACTAAATAGCATGAAAACATGCAATTGCACATGTACAGGCTTCAGG
Organism: Coracopsis vasa; assembly: GCA_026283785.1. Lineage (NCBI taxonomy): Eukaryota > Metazoa > Chordata > Aves > Psittaciformes > Psittacidae > Coracopsis > Coracopsis vasa. Next base: position 22,842 of record JANHGB010017254.1, read on the forward strand.
TACAATGAACAACATCTTATCTATTAACTGTGTTCACATACCTGAGTTTAAGGCTGTCTGACAGTCTTTCAGCTTCTTCAACAGCTTTTACTAAATTTGTAGGTCCAAGAATTGAATGAAAATAATCCTAAAATTACAAGCATCACCCCACTTATTATTAGTACAACTTAATAATGCCTACTAACATGCATATTAAGAGCCACTAATGTGCAGACAATTGGTATTATAATGCTATTAATGCCAACAAAAGGAACTGTTTTGAATAAAAATAATTTTCCTCTCAAACATAATTTTGTAAGTAAAATTATTCTATAGCACTAATAAGTATAGGCTAGCAAGGCAACCGCACCAAAAAGAGGTGGCATGAGAAAGATGAGAGAAATACCTTTCTCTGAAAATAACAATCACAGATCTGACAATTTATATACCTTATGTATATTAAAAGCAAACTGTAAAAGCAATTAACAATAGACTTGTCAAAAATAGGAAGGAAAATATATCATCATAAGTTTACTTAATACCAGTGTAATCCTTTGAGCATGTATTAGTGTAATTTTCTGTACTTCTACTACTTCTACCAATGCAGGAGAGGTCAGTCAGAAAGCTTTTATACCTGTTGCTGCTTGAAATCAGGTCTCTTTTTAATAAAGTTATAAACAGACATGTATTTCATATACAGGATGTAAGCTTTTTCTTCATCTCGGTCCAATCTGCTTTCCTCCGCTGCCTTGAAAATCTTAAGGGCGCTCTGCACATAACTGAAATAAGAGTAAAGCAGGTGATTCCTGACTTGTTCTCAAACACCTTTTCATTAAAAGATGCCATTTTAAGTGTCCACAGCTTCTGTCCCCATATATTAAGTGTTTGATTTTACCATTTTAATACAAGGCTTTTATTAAATATGAATTACAATCATGCTCTTCCAAATAATGTTTCTCTTTGCTAGTTTGTTTACTAGCCTTATTTAAAATTTCCCATAATTAAATAGCATCCTGAGATATAGGAAAAAGTACTTTTCCTTTCTAAAAACACCTTTTTTTTTTTTTTTGAGGAAAAACTACTTTATAGTAAGACAAAATTAAATAATTGTCAGAGAATGCTGGAGGTAAAATATTCATATATTTGCTAAACTTCTTATCATTTTTAAGAATTTGCATTTATGTAGCCTTTTCTCAAGGGGCACAGGTTTTCATGGGCATTATGCTCTGTCCAAGTCATGTTTGTGCAGTATGTCAGGTTACCTTCTGTAGGCAGTAACCATATTCCATGTGATAGCTGAGAGATCTACACACAAGGCCATCAACAATTTTATATGTAATAAAAATAATTGAAGAAATTTAGATCCACAACATAGTTGTTCTGGAACCTGCTCAGAAGGGTAGCACTAATACTTCCAATATTAATACAAATAAATTATATATACCTCTTTGTACTTGTCTTTTCAGGTTTTATTTCTATCTTTGTGTTGAGATCTTCCAATGAAGTAGAGAGATACAGCTCCTTAGGTACAGAGGCCACAGCAGGCATGTTAATGTTGTTACTTATGTCCTTTCCAAGATGGTACAGCTTCTTAGAAGTTTCTATCAGTATTTTTCTGGAGATAAAAAAAGAAGCAGAGCCCAATTACATTCCAATGACTTTTAATACAGTTATAGTTACCATCTGTGGTTATTACCCAATCTATCTCTCCTTACATGAGCTAGCATGAGATGTAGAGTGGCTGAACAGTCAGAAGTATAAATTAATCCTCTCAAAGTGACAGAATTATTTGAAACCACTAATTTATCAAGAATGCTAGCGATATGCTGCGAACATAGGAAAATAATAAGAAATTCTGACTTAAGAATGTTCAAAATAATCACATTCAGCAAATATATTCAAATCTAATGCCAGTAAGTATATTATAATTAGTCGGCTTCTCTGTACTCTGAACTTTGTGATGGCTAATTATATCACTAGGTTAGCACAAACCTTTGTGAACACATACTACACCCTTGGAAAGGTGACTTCTAATGGTAAGAGACAAGCTAAGGAAATGAAGGTTGCTACAGTTAAAGTCAACTTGAAACTTCTTGGACATGCTGTAGGTGTTAAAACTCCTAGGTACCATTGTCATTTTGCTTTTATTTGGAAGTACTCTCCAGGTAGCCATGAAATAGTTCAGCAGAGTATGGCCAGAAAAGACTATTACATCATGTCATCTGACATTCTGCATAGAGCAATCCAGTAAGTCTCATACAGATAGATAACTAAAAATCTCTGAATCTAATATACAATAAGCTATTTTAGCCCTTGGGCCTAGCAGGGGAGTAACTGAACTCCTTTTCAAGCGGTAACACATTAAAGTGTTAGCAATACCAAGAAATTAAGGGGAATTAATTAGAAGAAAGATGATTAAATGATCCCAACAAACACATTATTTCCTAGTAGTGAAAAACTCACATTGCCTTTGACAAGATGAAGGTAGGGCATTTCCCTTCCACCCTCAAGGTGATGATTACAGTGGCAGGTGTGACCAAAAAACCACCAGCCAGTGACCTCAGAGTGAAGTTTCACCCAGCTGAATCAATCTATAGCTGACTGCAACCAAATGAGGTGGTCCCAATTTCCCTTCCTCTTTCTCATGCTGGTCTGGTACTTGCCTAACCTCTTATTGAGCCACTTCAGTTTGCTGAAGAGGTGGAAAGACTACACAGCTTGTGCAAGGAGCACAGTCAGTGTGTACAGCTGAGAATGAGAAGCTGAGATAGGAATGTGATCCTTTCCAGTGGCACATAGCTGTTATAGTCTTTGAAGTATCATGGCATGTAGTACCAGTAGGTTGACTGTTATTGGTCTAGAAACACGTTATGAAATAAAGATACTAACCCAAACCTTTGATATTTCCATGTCGGAAATAAATACAAAAATAAGGTAAGATACATGTCTAATGATTTTTTTGTTTAAGGTCTCGCATGCCAAGGTCAGACTAAGCAGTACCTAACTGGATAACTTACTATTTGAACACAGATGCTGTACTTGCTAATTTCCAACTACATAGCAACTTTTCAAAGTTTACAACCTTGTCAGAAACCCTTCTTTAGGAGACCAATTTACAAATAATTCTAGAAAGTAAATAATGAAGTCCTCAAACACCAATTTCAATACATAAAATTAAAAATATATCCCATACCCCACGCACCTTAAAACACTCTCTTCCCTACATAAGGTGTCTTATGTTCAACTTTTAACTTTCAGGGAGATATTTAGGTGCTGAAAACAAGGCAGACAATTTATCAGAACAACTGCATTTAGTAGAAACAAAACACAGATACACTCCCTGCCCCAAAGTAAAGGACCTTTCCAATCTAAAAGCCTTTTTGCCTAAAGCTAAAGAAAAAAAGACATACTTTTTACAATCTCATAGAATTGCAAAGAAAGGCTTTGCTCTTACTGAGTGCTTGTCTAATCCTACCTTCAGAGCATGTCTTTACCTGGCTTTTTTTTTTTCCCCCCCTTGGAACTGTAAATAGACTTATTCTTTGAAGCTTTAAGTCCTTTCCAAATATATCTTGAATGTTTGCTCTGTTATGTAACCAGTATTTTCTTAATCTTAAGTGGCAGCATTTGGTTTTGTTCTGACAGAATATTGTAACTAAATATATAGTCCAAAAAAGATATGAATATAACATTACTGTGTCTGTGAGCCTATGAGGAAAAAAAAAAACAACAAGATTATGTGGAAGATGAACCATTTAATGGAAGGCAAAAGATGCCAGCAAATTTCCAAGTGTTGCTGCCATACCTTGATATGGGCAGCTCTTCTGGAACCTCTTCTACACAAATGAAGAATAGCCAGATAAAAGCCAAACCTGAGTTTTGGTCCAGAACAAAAAAATTGCTCTCCGTGTTTTCCTGCTGTGGTTACTAAGTTCAAACTGCAGGTCTTTAAATTGCCAGACAAGTTTAATGCTGAACTTTTATTTCCTTATCTGAAGAAATTTCTGTATCTTTTTTTCAAAACATGAGCTACTAACCACAGTATCCAATAATGAGGTATTACTCTGACCTCCCACAGCACAGCAATTCATACAATATGCTGCACTAAAATGAGTAAGAATGGATTACGAGTAACATTTTCTAGTATTTTTTTAATAAATTTCTCAACAGCCTACTAAATTGAACTACATACAGCATGTGTCACAAGTTAATAGGAGATTTCAGTTGCTGTTTCTAATTTACTCTTCTATTCAGAACCTTAACTATGAAACTATAACCAGCAATTTCAGTTTTATGCATCATAAATCCCCTAACTGGATTTTAGTCAGTAGTGGCCTCAGACTGACCACTAGTTGCCAGGTGACTGACTGCTCAGTCTTGCTCATAAGGACCCTTAAAACTCCGTAAGATTCTACTAAATTTTAAGATGTCTTTGAACCTTGACTTTCTCTTACACTCAAATGAACAAGGTTTGGGTTTTTTCTTCTTTGAGCAGACTTTGGGAAGATGATGAGTTTGGAATCCAAATCAGCTCCTTCATATATAAATATAACCGTATGATGCTGAATACAAGTTTTTGAAGATTCCCAACTGTCCTGGTCTCAGTGAAGGAATTCAGCAAAATTGCAGAAATAAAAGACATTCAGGAGTAGTTAAATATAGCAGTGAAATGCATGGAGACAGACTAAGCTACTGCAAGTTCTGTACAAGGTCTGTATTTGTTTCTACTAGAAGAGCTGCCCTGAACTGTACTTTCTTATCAGAATCATGTCCATTTTATCAGGATTTGTCAGCTTTTTTTTTTCTTTTAGTAAGATCAAACTCAAAACTGTGGATCTTTTCTGCCCCCAGCTGAAGTGCTACCTCAAGCTCCTGTTTCATACTTCTGAGTGCTGAAAAGCAGGCCAATATCCCAAAACCATATGAGAAGACATGCTTGCGTGTTCATCGGCATTTAAAATATTTAGAATGGATAGTTTTACACTGACAGGGAAACATACCTGTTGGTGACAGGCTTTACAACATCTAATTATCATGCCTGTTTCACTAAGGATATGAGTAAGCTTGAAGTGGAATGACCATAGCAAGAACAACACACAGAAGCAGTTATATTGCAAGCGGTATACACCAACACAGTCTGAAATAAATTGGCATGCTAAGTACCATGCATCACCAATTCAGGTATGCAATATTGTTCACTTCTTTTTGCCTCCAAGACTTGAGCAGATGAGAAACAGGTTCCCTACAAGCACTAAGTTTCTCAGTTTTCTTGGAATTAAGTTTTACTGTCTGTACTCTGTACACAAGAGTTGGTTTTGTTAAGATTATCAGTATTAATCTAGAGATATTTTAACATGACTGAATACACAATC
>JANHGB010017255.1:0-12573 GCA_026283785.1 Coracopsis vasa
GCCCTGGGACTGGGCAGCCACCAGATCTTGGATAGCTCAAATCCCTGATTTCTGAAGGAGCTGAACGAGCACAGACTCTTGAGGCTTGTGTTCACTTGGAACCTGCTCACATTTCATCTCTGCATTTACACCTCCTGTAATATTTAATATAAGACCCATTATAAACACAAATAGATTTATTCTGTAGCAGATATTTCAAATCAAAATATTTGCATTTTAGGTATTGTTATATGCTTTCTTCAGTGTATAGAAACAACTGTGCATTACCCCACTCAAAATACTGCAGTAACTTTTAAGTATGAATAACATAGAGTTTTGGGTAGTACCAAAAATCGTGGAATGTTATTTATTTTCAGATAACCTCAAGGTTTTAAATCTCAACAGTCAGTGAAGCTTTTCTTATTTTGGACATTCCTGCTTGACTGTTTTTATCAATTTATTTACTTATTTAAACAGCCAACTTGATGTTGTTTTTGGCCTATCCACACATTTTCTTATTGCAGAAATGATTTCTGCAAACTGCTTGTCAGCATGTTATGACAGCAGAGTCTGAGCTGGATTTAACTCATGGTGGTGGTAACCAGGAGCCAACCTTTTCTATTCCTATCTTATTTTTGATCCATTTTCCTCTTTATATCAAGTAGGCCTGTTGTCCGTGAAAGGGCCTTTTTAAGATCAAATTGTGTCTGCTTGCTTACACTTGAGCTGTTCTCTACTGGCCTTGGTCTATAGTGAAATAAAAAGTCAGATGGAATGACAGCAGGTTATATTCTTAATTTATGTGTGCTTTCTCACTGGAGACCTGCACTGTGGTTTTTGTGCTCCAATGCTGCAAATATGGGAAGCATTTCATTGCTGTTGGAGTAGAATTTAGGCCAATTTTCTAGTGAAATAAGTTGAGGCAAAGCAGTGTATTGAAATCTGCATTGACATAGCTTTCTGTACCTGGAAGAATAATTTTGGCACCTTTAGCAATTATTAAGTATCTTATATTTCAAAGAAAGTCAAGCACCTTCTTTCTAGATTATCTTTGTAGGTTCTTCGCTTTTTAGACTTCCAGTTGTTTTCAAGAGTTCTCTACTACAAGCCATGGTTTTACCTTATTTTGCTGTGTGATTGCTACAGAGTCTCTCAATTTTGATTTCTTTTCTTAAATATTACGAACAAACACATGTATGTTCTTAAATAGAGAAAGTGAGGAACTTGGCCCTGAGTTTTTCTGTTTGATTACCTATAAAGCTTTGGTTGGAATTGGAAGACGGGTGGTGGGGTGGGTTGGTTTGTTTTTGTGAAGATCAGGAAGAAGGAGAGTCATACGTTTGTTTCAGCATTGGGGAAGATCATTCCTTGATATTGAATGGCTGTGTCTGGTTGAGTAACTTCTCAGTAGAGGCCTATTGCTTCAGTTTCTGAGACCCTGTTCTTGAGGCTTACCCTTTACTTAATCCAACAAAATAGGATGCTCTTCTTGAGCTACTTTGTTTTGATGCCATTCCCAATGCAATTTATTGCCCAGTTATAAATGTGAATGTGTCTTTCAGACCATTAGTTAAAAATAATCTATAGGATATGTGTTAAAATTTCAGGTCAAATTGTTTTGATAAGTGTGTGTCTTCTGTTTTTCATGAAGTCAATTATTGTGGTAGCAATGGATGGTTGATTCTATTGGAAACAGAATTTAAATCTATTTTTCACATCTGAACACAATATAGAATTAAGATTGTTGCTTAGAAAAGCTTTTATAATACTTCTAAATGAGAGAATATATAGTTTTACTTGACTGTACTGGCAAGTCAGCTAGCAGAAAAGCTAAAAACCCCCTACCCTCCAGGCAGAAGGTTTGACCTTCAACCAAGCCAGTGTGATGTCTTTAAACGAATTCTGTAGCTGCCAAAGCACTAATGAAAGGTTTGTCCAGTACCTTTATTTTTCTGTAACCAGGCTGTCAAATAGATGTTTTTCCTTTATTTCTATAATTTAATATTATGTCTCCTTTTTTGTGCTACTTTGTTGAGGACTCTTGGAGCTTCTAGAGATGCTGAACGAACTTTTTCGTTGTAGATAGACCAAGTCTCAATAAATGTAAAGGAAGTTCAATTTTCTTCATCAAAGAAATTGAACTGAGAAGTAACAATACACCACAAAATAGCAATCCCTTAAGCAAGGGAAAGGAGAGTTCTTGTCCGAGGGTGGTCTCCATTGAATACACATAAAAATAGGGATCTTAGAAAGAATAGTGTCACATCAAGACTCAACTACATATCAAGAAATATACTTGCTTTCATTTGATGTTCCTGAATTTGTGGCTGTTAATCTACAATGTGTAGATTATCAAGCTGGCCAGCTTTGATTGCTTTCAAGAGGATGCACAAAATTAAACACCATATATGTTAAGCAGCAGGTAGACCGAAGTTGTGATCTAAAACCTGCCTCTTGAAGAATTTCAAACATCAGGAGTTTTGTTACTTGACAATGTTGACTTCTTCACTTTTGCTATAAGCACGATTTTTGTCTGCAGGTTGGTTTGGTGGTTGTTTCCCCCCCACCCTTAACTTTCAGTGAGGGATAAGAAAGTAGAGAAATCCATATAGTTTCCTAATTATGAGGTTTCACTTTGGTAAGTGAGGTAAACCTTCCTACTGCGTGCAAATGTCATCTTGTGCTACATTTCTGGAGTTCTGACATTACACAAAAAGATATGCTTTTGGGGAGGAAATTTACCTATTTCTGCCTGTCTTCTGAAATGTTAATGGTAACAGCATGACTGTTTCTGAGCAACACTTGACCTCTTAAAAATACAGCTGCTTGGGAAAAAAATCCAGTGAAAACATCTTGTGGAGAAGCCAGATGTATCGGAAAATACCATTGAAGTAGTGAAAATGTCACTTGTAGCAGCACTTTGGTTCCACTGGCTCTATTTCCATGTACTTGCTTCTGAGGTTGCATGCTGGAGGCACGGGATGAGGAAGTGCATGTTCCTTGGATGGATGGCTTGTTGGAGTCTCCTTTGAGGCCAGAGATTTGTCTACTATCTATGCAGCATTTTGACTTGTCCCTAAATGACTCTGAATACTGCATGTTGTGTTGCCCTTCTTGGGCTGATCCATATTAAATAAATCAAGATTGCTATTAAGTGTGCAAGCAGTTTAGGGAAAAACCAACAAAATGAGATAAGGCAAATTGGGAGATTAGGCAAGCTTCAAAATATGGAATTATAGAGAGCTTCCTCCCTCTTTCTTTGCAAAGGCTTGCATTTGATGCAAAATTGAGTTTTGAATGAATTATATGTGGTAAAAAGATGATTTTTACTAGTTAATATTTAAAATCTGACAGGTTTCAAAATGACAACACTCGTTTTATTCAAGTTACAAAATTAGATGAAACTGTTAAATCTTAGGAAAAGATACAATGGTATTTGCATAGAGCATGATTTCCTCTGACAAAAAAATCCTTGAGAAGGAATCATGAGACTTTGGTAGCAAGGGGTCTTAAAAAAATGAGATCCTGAAGATACTTCATTTGCAGGCAGTGAATCTGTTCACCTGTTCTGAGTGCTTTGTTCTTGCAATCAGAGCAATCCTTAGAAGTGAAGTAGGAAGCAGAAACTTGCCAAGTATGGTACAATCTTGCCAGGCAAAGTCATTTTCCTTTCTGAAGTGTTTGAGTGTACAATCAGGGAGAGAAGCGTTCAAGACAGATTTTGGATCAATAGAAACACAAGAAGGCTGTCTGAAGAGTCTCTACCTGTGTCTCCCATTTTCCATTCCCTTCTATTAGCGCAACAGAAGGCAGGCATAACTTCTCAGTTGCGAATCTCATTAAACTTCTTTGTGCCAAGTAGGTCAGAAGTTCAGTAGAACATGTGAAAACATCATTGGTCAGGAAGGAATCCTAGAGGGAACAGAATATTCTGACTTTATAAACGATATATCTCACCTGATTTAGGAGTTGTGAATTCTGCTCACCTCTAACATAAAGTTGCATGAATCTGTGTAGCCAAGAGGAATAGTGTTATGAAGATGTCTTGGGGCTGGTAAGGACTGTAATATTTGATTGAAGCCCTCTAATCTATTGTGTGAATCTGTAACTCTTTGAAGGTAATACCAAATAAATTATACACATCTTTAGACATTTGAGTCATCCAGTTTTATGTCAGTGTAAACTAAATGAAAGTTTATGTCCTAAAGTTGTTTAAATTTCAGGGAAGATTATCTATATTTGAGTTCAGTACAGCTGCAGCAAACAAATTGTTAAAAGTGTTTGTTCTAGAGTGAAGTAGTTAGGGATTCACAGGAGTATGAGGTTGCTGATTACTACCTGCTGGCACTGTACTTTGTATTCAACGATAATAATGAAATAAGGTTGCTGCCTTAGCATTCTTTACATTTATGAATATATATAAATGAATAAATTTTATCAACTTCTACAAGGACAGTGAAGAGGCTATGATAGCACTGATCCAGGAACCTCGGAGGTTTACATAAACATTAGTTAGCAGTATGTGATTAAAAAATGGGTCTTGAAGCTGGAGTCATCTCTGTGTGTGTGTGTGAATCATGTTTCAAAGCTGTAAGAGCTTACTTTAAAATAAACAGTAAGTGTTTTTTCTGAACTTAGCATTCATTTTATAAAGGGCATGTTGTGTGATCGGACAAGGGGGAGTGGTTTTAAACTGAAAAAGTGGAGCTGTAGGTTAGACATTAGGAAGAAATTATTTATTATGAGGGTGGTGAGGCACTGGCACCGGGTGCCCAGAGAAGCTGTGGCTGCTCTGCCCCTGGCAGTGTTCAAGGCCAGGTTGATATGGGTCTTGGAGCAACCTGGTCTAGTGGAAGGTGTCCCTGCTCGTGGCAGGGGGATTGGAACTGGATGAGCTTCAAGCTCCCTTCAACCCAAACCAGTCTGGGATTCTGTGATTTGTCCTCTCACACTCCTAACTCAATAATAATGTGAGAAAACAAATGTTATATCATTGAATTATTGCTGCTTATGATTTAGTGACACTCAAAACACAATCTGTCAGTCTTCAAAGAAAGTCTCCAGTACTACTTTAGAAGAAATTTCTCTTTCATATATTTTGAATATAAATATTTTGCCTATTTTAAAATCCTTTTCAATCTTGACAGAGAATAAAATCATTTTTGACTCTAGTGCGAAGAGTCATTGCTGCTTAGCAAGTGTTCTACCAGATAGTATGCTGAAAACACAAATAAAAATCATGGTATTGTAGATGTCAGTAGTACATGAATATGCATTTCATTGTTAAGCAGACAAGGGCAAAAGGCAGAAGGCATAGTGAGGATCAGATCTGGTTGTGTTTGTAGCACAAAGAAAATGGAAGTAATGAAATGAGCAGATGTAGGTGAACTATAAAAGGTCACAGGACAAACTTGAGTTCAGGATATATTGCCTTTCAGCAAAACATTGCATAGAGCGTTTACTCGAAGAAATTTGTCATTGTTCAATTTGAAATATAGTAAAGGTAATATATATTAACTGAATCATGGTAATCTGTAACTCTTAACTTGGAAAGTGATTCTGTATGCAGTCCATCAATTTGCATTACCTGCTTAAAGAATGATCCTTAGAGGTATGTCAGATTACAGGGTTGGTTTTAATTACTTAAAAACTGTGGAAGGAGTACGTATTTTTAAGTTTGAGAAAACCAGAGGCCAATATACCTGTCATTTTTGATCTTAACCTTTAAATCACCAATATAACCAACAAAACATGATGATCTTTGACCTTTCTCTTTTATTTTGGGGCTTAAAAATCAACATACAACTGCATGAAAATGAATCATATTACACTGTTCTGATCAACTAAAACCTGACAGCCAGAAAGCTGTAAAAAGCAATTTAATCCTTTTAATTATTAAATATTACTTCAAATTATATTTTTATATTCCATTAAATAGAATGTATATAGTAAATCATTGACCCCTCATTTTCTCAGGCAAATGTCTGTATAGTTGGTGCTTCAATTTTAATTATAGTGGCACTTAAATATTTGTTTTTATTGCTGTTATTTTAGCCTTTTCTTTTATTCCTGTATAGGGAAAAAAAGAAAAGCTGTTGCAATCTATAATTTTCTGTTTTGTTATAACAAAACCCAACCAACCAAACTGTTCTTTCTGGAAATACTTTCCAGTGCAGCCTAATCAATGCTTGTTTCTCTCCCCAGAGATTTTCGGTTTTGTAGAGAATCTTGAAGAACTGGCACATTAAATATGGAAAGGCAACATCTCGGTTGGTTTCTTTTCTTGTAGGATTTTTTTCCAGTGTTATAGAATCATAGAATATAGTATCAGCAGTTATAGTATCAGCAAACAAAACAAAAAAGCCTCCCAACCCCCTACCACTTATAGTAATCTTGAGCCTGTGCTGTGATGCTTTTTGAGTCAAGTAGGAAGGTGATGTGCTTGCCCTCCTGTTGCCCTTCAGCTGATTGAAAACATTTACACAATGTTTCTGACCTCGAGTGTGTGAAATGATCAGTTTTCAGCATTTAGCAGTTAATTCACGTTGTATACATAACTCCTTGTGTTTTGGACAAATGTCTGCATCAGTGTGGATGCCTGAAAAGTTAAGGTGGTGTTTTTAGGCTGTTTAACCCTTACTGACAGTGGCATCTTTCACTGAGTATTTGCTGTGCTGAATAACTCTGGCCGCCTAGGCTGCATGGATATGTGAAAACAAAATAGCTGCTTGTATTCTATGATTCTATGTAGAAGTTCTTCCCTGTGAGGGTGGTGAGACACTGGCACAGGCTGCCCAGAGAAGCTGTGGCTGCCCCATCCATGTCAGTGTTCAAGGCCAGGTTGGATGTGGCTTGGAGCAACCTATCTAGTGGAAGGTGCTGCTTGCTTGTAGCAGGGGGTTGGAACTGGATGAGCTTTAAGGTCCCTTCCGACCCAAACCATTCTATAACTCTGTGACTCTGTGTTTCCGTACTAAGTGCTGGCACAACCAACTACTTTGCAGTTTTTAACTAGGGAATTGTGCTTCCTTTTTCATGCAGCTCTTGACAGGGCTACTGCTCGCCTGTGTTTCAATAGTTCAGTTCAATTACAGAATATTCTAGAAGATATCGCGGTTGTTTTTGATGCTTGGAATAATCTTGCCAACGTCTTAAGCATTTTTCCCCGATTTGCAAGTTACGTCAGATATCACTTCAGGCAATATTTGTTCTGTGGAATTAACTTCTAGTTTAATTTTATAATTCTCCTGACAATTTAGATTTAAATTTCTATTGTCTCTACTATTTCAAGGAATTAGGTACTAAAGCAATGCTAGTGTATGGTACTGGCAGGGCATCTGGGGCAATGATAAGGGAGCAAGAGGAAAGGAAATGGTCAAGAGAAGGGGCTGTTTGAGCAAGTAATTAGCGCTGTTCCTAACCGAAGAAGCTGAGCTGGAAGCAACTGTTGTGGCTTTAATTCTGTGTATATAGCAGCAAGCCTGGTGCTCAAGTGATGGAGTAGTGAGGGGGCAGCGGTGCAGGGCCCTGGCTCAGAGGGCAGTCAACCTGAGCAAAACCTTTCTGCACTCATATTTTCCACCACACTGTAGCAAGTGTATTGATTTGATACATACTTTTCCAGAAAAGGTAGTTCTTTCTGTTTCCTGTTTCTAGACTATTCTACTTTTAACATGGATGCCATTTAATTTTCCAAAGAGAATCTCTGTAGATCCTCTTATTCAAGTAATTTCTTCAAGGCGTTTAATGGAATCCAAATAGCCTGTGCCACCATGTTGCCACTGCTTGTGTTCCTTTGTTAGCTAGATTAAAACTAACATAGTATTGTTATGTATTCCACAGTCATGCTCTTATCTTCCTGTGTACTTATTGCCTAATCCTGTTTGGGCCACATTACTTATGGAAACAAGCAGCCACACCATAAGTTACTGTGCTTTAAGACCAGCTTTCTAAAAGTGTGATTTTAATATTTGAGTATTTATTTGCAAAGGTACCCTTAAAAATATGAAGTGGTTGAGTTTTATGTAAGTTGATCTCTGTCTGTTATTAGAGCTACATTTAGTGTGTTGTTCAAACTGTGTGGTTGTAGATCTAATACCCATCACTTGCACCAAGGAGCCCCATTACATCTTCTGTATAATGCTCTTTATACAAAAGCAAATTTTATATGGAAATGTAGCTGCATTTTTAATAGTTCCCAAAGGCAGAATTTTGCTGGGAAGTTGCTATATGCATAAATAAATTAAAAAAAATAAGTATAAACTTAATAGAAACTAATAGGGAGGACAGCACATAAATTGATGCTTAGTTTTATGGCTGTTTCCAGTCTTTCAGTGTAATCTCATTGATTTCTCTCAAATTACTATCTTCTGCTACAGAACCAGATGTCATCTTCACATAATTATATATGCAGCTTCTAAATTCTTTTTGGAAACAACGTTAACTGCAAGATTTAGTTCTTCAGTTTTACTATATGATGTACTAAATTATATATTCATGGAGATATTAAATTTAGATGAATGCTCTGGGTTCCTTTACCCTTGTTTAGACATGCTGACTGCTCTAGGGCCTTGAAGGAACTTAATTCAACTCTAGAGCAGGTACTAATTCTTAGAAAACAACTTGACAAGTAAGTGTAAATTTAATTTGCTATATTAACTGCAGAGGGTAGGAGTCTTGCTGGTGTAAATATAATGCTCTGTTCTGTTGCATTTGCCCAGTATTTCTGGACACAGCTACTGCTTGGTAGTCAGAGTTGGGCTGCTGCATTCTAGGCAGCCCCAGACACACTAACTATGCCCATTGGAAAAGCTGAATTTAGTTTTGGACACCAGTGGATGTTTGGTGCAACTTCAGTATTTGCTATGTAGAAAGTCTAGTATTCTAGAAAGCTGTTTTCTGGACTTCTATGTGTATTTGAGTCATGCATACCCAGCAAGTGCAGAATTTCTAGGAAGCTTTAAAGTTCTTGCATGTATTTTCTGCAGTGGATGCCTGCATCTTTCTGTCTAGAAGACTCTGTGTAGCTTAACTGAGGCAGCTGTGCTTTGTAATCTAAGTGTATGGCCCACATGCTTTACATCTTCAATTGTTAATTGAGGTGAAATATTACTATGAGTTATGGAAAATTTCTGTTTTGAAGACAATATAATTGTATTAAGTATGAACCAGCAATTTTATGGTAATGTTGGGTCTGAGCCTTCAACGAGACAGATGGGTGAGCACATACTGCATTAACAGTGAAGTCAGGTCTGGGGAAAAAACATACTGAAACAGTTCCTGGTTTTATGGCTTGTTTCTTGTATTTCTGCAGTGACCCCTGATTTATTGCTCTTATGTGAAGCTCACGTCTGTTAGTGTTAATTTTTAATGGTCCTATTCAACGATAGCTTAAATATTTGGTATGGTGCCTATTGCAGCAGTGTTGGCAATGTCATGTTTTCAAAATTCAAAGGGTGAAGAACAGGGTGTTCTGTGTTGTTATAACTTTTGTTATGAACATTTGTTTATGCTTGTTATATCAAGTATGTGGTTTTTAAAGATGGAGTAATTACAGTTAGAGCTGTGCAAGGTTTTTATAATTACTGCAAAGAAATATACATTAAAACAGTGATAAAATATGTGAATACCTTCGCAGAGTTTGGCACAGTTTTGACCGATATATTAAAAGATTATGTTTCATGTTCCTGCTTTCATAGCAAATTCTAATCATAGTCTGTAATTATTTTTTATTACTTAAATAATGGCATTCACTAAAAATGTCAGTCCACTTGAGAAAGTAAAAGGGATAAACAGCAGTGTGCTGACAGTGATTTTGGTCAAGGACAGAAACCTGATGAATGCTTTCCATACCTTGTAATCTGTTCTGTATGGTTTTAATTTGAGAGGGGTGGGAAGTGGTCTTAAGCTCTTTATGGCTACGGGAAGAATAAGAGATAAATATTAAAAGATTAGATTCTTTAACAAATCTTCCCTTCTAGTACTCCTTTGTTTGTTCACATGATGCACAAATACCAGTATTTTGTTTGAGAGGGATGAGAATGTATTTTTTTCATTATTAGAAAAATAATTGGCAAAATTATTGTTTGGGTTTTTTGGAAAGAATAATCCTGGAAAAATGAAAAAAAAAATAGTTAAAATACTGGAAGTTTGAAGTGTAGAATTTCTGGAATGTTTGTCAGTTTTTTATCAGTAATTTTACCATCACTTGGATTCAGCAGTAACATTTGCTTATGATGTTACTCTCCATTCTGCTTATGCCTACCCCAACTCACCTTGTCCCTTTAGATGTGCTCCTATAGCTATTTCTGGGAGTACACTCTGTACTGAATCAGGAAGCTGATTTGATTTAATCATTCCCTCATTTATCCCTTTCTTTTTTCTCGCTTTCCCAACCTGGATTAGTTCCCCAGTCACATTCAGAATGCAGCCATACAAAGAGTGGTGTAGTATAAGTGAAGGGCAGAATGGGGACAAGGATGAGTAGTAGAGTAAGAGGAATGGAAACCCCTTAAGTCAGCACTGCTACTGACGAAAAGGTATGTGGAACCTTACCCTTATTTTAAATGCCACAGGTTCTTTCAGTAGTTACATGTTCTCTGAGCTAATTCTCAAGACTGCAGTAGGTTTCATGTAGAAAAGGAATTGTCAGTGAATAACAGTGGCTTTTTGACACTGTAATTCTGGTCAAATGTGAAAACTGTAAGTGTAGGGCAGGGTTTATCAAAAAAGAAAGTGCAGGTTTTTGGTTACAGCAGTAATTAAAAAACATAGGATAGCCTAAACTAGGTTTTCCTCTTGATTTTTATGGAGAATTACAGATTCAGTTTTCATTTAAAAAGATATGAACATTGTAATAGCCTTTAGAACCATAAATCTGCAATAAGCTAATATACACAAGAACAGAATCTTCTGTATCAAGGAAGTATCAGTTACCTGTAAGTTAATGAGTGGTGTTTGACATAGCACAATGGCTGTGTTGTTAATGCCCTTAAAATCGGAGTGTTTTCAGTCCTTCAGTCTGCTTATGCTTTCTGTAAGTTCAACTCCCTACAAGTCAAATCTAATACTAACCTGAGAGGCGGAAGAGCCAAAATTAAGTGCTTGGTAGAGTTACTATTGGTAGAATTACTATTTATCTGATTTGTAAGTTTTCTACTGTGGTTTTCCTGAAGTAAAGTTGAATGTTGTGTGGAAAGAAATGACCAGAAGTTTTTATTGAGCTGTGAGAAAAAGACTATAAAGGTCATATATAAAAATAAGATATTTTTTCAAATGGAACTAGAATATGCCATGTGAAGGCAGAGGAGTTTGGGGCATAATTTTTAATGTGGGCAGTTCATGATGACAGTTCCGATTTCTAAAGGAATCAAATGGCTTAAGAATAAAAATAATCCATTTCTTTCCCCTGTGGTCTGTTTTTTAAATACAGAAGTTAGAAGGTTCAAAACTTAGATCTACAACAGACTGTTGAGTGGATTATACTGGACATTCGAAGAAATGTGAAATACATTTGACTGATAGCTTGGAATCCTAATCTTCTTCTTATCAGCTGTACTCTAAAGAGTAATGTGCTTGCTTCCCCTTTCAAATGCCCTGAGGAGACTAAGAACATCTACCATCAATGCACCTTCTGGAAAGTGTTTATTTTAGAAAAGCATGTTTAGAGTACTAATTATAGCAGGATTTTGATTTGTAGTATTTGGTTATTATGTTTGCAAACAGCATCTTGGAGATGAGCTTCATGATGGTATCCATTTGCTAATTTCTGATGACCCAACTCGAGCACAGTTATTACAGGTAGTACATATAGAGAGATCAGGATTCTGTAGCTGAAGTTTCCTTCTGTATGCAAATAGCCGTCACTGAAGATGCTTTTATAACTAGATAATCTGTGATTACAGTTTAGGAATGGCAAATTGAATGGTGAAATCCAGAAATGGGACAGGAATGTGACTGTTCATAGGACGTTTGGGGATTTTGATAGACTCAGAAGGACTATTGCCCAGTTCATGGTATTATTTAAATTTGTACTTAAGACCAGCTTTGGAATTACAGAGGAGCTAAAGGCACATAAACCTTCCAGATTAGTCCCTGCTTCCCTTTTACTTGCCCTTCAGCATTGTTCCTACTGTAGCATCATGGCTACTTTCCAGCTTCACAACCCAACCTGTTTAAGGAAGCAAAGTGCTCCATGGGAGCTTGGGGAGTGTGTATCATACCCCAAATTAGGGTCCTGTGCAGAAGGTCTGTTCCTATGTGTGCCTCAGTATGACCCATGACAATGTGTGCAAAGCTGGACTTGCACTGGGACTGTGTCAAATGATGACTGTTGTTTCCTGTGGGAAATCAACTGGACTTAAATGTTTTATTCGAAGCTTTGCTTAATTCAGTGCGGAGGTGTTGCTCACTTCAGTCAAGTACAAATCCTCTACTTTAAGTAGATCAACTGCATATGGTATCCCTTAAGTTCCTGCCTTTTACAAATTTAAAGATCTTAGAATCATAGAATAGTTCAGGTTGGAAAGGACCTTAAGATCATCCAGTTCCAACCCCCCTGCCATGGGCAGGGACACCTCACACTAAACCATGTCA
>JANHGB010017255.1:12673-24865 GCA_026283785.1 Coracopsis vasa
GACGAAGCGTGTGAGGGGGCTCCGGCTGCAGGCGGAGCATCCGTCAGCGTTGAGGGAGGACAGTACTGATTGATCCGGGGTCCGGCCCTGTGAGAGGACTGTTAGGGAGGGTATCCAGGCTTTGTGGCTGAGAAAGGCCTCGAGCGGTGTGTGCCACACGGGGGGAGGGCTGGGATCCCCACTGGGCGTGTGTAGCTGGTGACGCTGTCATGATGTCCACTCTGTGGGCTGTCACTTCCCGGGTCAGGGCTAAGCACTCTCTTTGGCTTTGATGTCATGTATACGTGTCCTACAATTCACACCTGAGTCATTCCGGTAGCTGTAAAATGCCTTCTAGCTCTGATCCTGAAGGGTGCTCTCTTGCATCGTTGGACAGGGTGCTGGGG
This sequence comes from Coracopsis vasa, assembly GCA_026283785.1. Taxonomy (NCBI): domain Eukaryota; kingdom Metazoa; phylum Chordata; class Aves; order Psittaciformes; family Psittacidae; genus Coracopsis; species Coracopsis vasa. Next base: position 13,060 of record JANHGB010017255.1, read on the forward strand.
CATATAGTCTAGGTCATGCTTTGCCTAAAAAAGGTGAGACCGGATGATCCTTGAGGTCCCTTGCAATCTGGTATTCTATAATTCTATCAACATTCGAGCCTGCCCACTTACTGCTTTGCTTCACTGCTGGACTAAACTCTTGATCTCTTGTTTTTTCCACATGGCACTAGTTGCATACCCCCATAAAAATCTGTGAAAACATGCCTCAGATTTTACAAGTAGGAAGCAGTTTGGTAAAACAGATTTCCCACATACTGATTGCTGTCTGATAAATAAAGAACTTTTAATCAGTAAAATGGGTAGAAGCAATAGTCATGTGTGATAGATAGGCAGGAAGATTTCAGACTCTGCACAGCATCTGCATAGCATAGCTGACTCTGCTTTTTTGTATAACTTTCACTTTCTTTGTCAGCACATGGTGTACCAAAGCCAATAGCCCTGTTTAAAACATGGTATTTAAGAATGTTTGTGTAACTTGCACAGCATATGGAGGGAGGATCCTTCAGGATATCCTAGGGGGAAAATTTATATAGTTGAAAAAGGAAGTTTGTGTATATCCATCTAGTCCTTTTATACTAATTTCTCCATTGTTTCCTAAACTTAATTTATTGTGTTTTCTGAAAAAAAAAAAGAGAGTGCTCTCAAAATACTGGCTTGTTGCATCTGATCGCTGTGTTATGATAATGTGTAATGTTTTCAAGATGAGTATCTATGCAGTTTACTGGTTAAATTTGTTGTTGATACATTTAATTTTTCCTGTTTAGGTGAAATTTGATAGTGGAGTATTACTGCTTAGCACACACAGGCTACTCTGGAGGGACCAGAAGAATCATGTAAGTTCTACTTTTGTCTCTTTTTATGTTATTCAATTGTAAATGACATAATAAACAACAGGTAGTTTGCCACTGAAGAGACTGCACATGGAGACGAGGTTTTTCTTCCCTTTGTGTGAGTGTTCTGTATTACAAGTATTGGCTCACAGTAGAAAGAAAGTTATGTACAGGAATGATCTTTCACCCAATTCTGCTTTAATAAAATAATCATGCAGAGATGAGGAGGGATGGGAATGAATCATACAAATTTTCCTTTTCTGCAGAACAAAAATAGAACAGAAGAGTCTGCTCTCATGCACTAAGACATGTTGGATTTAAGACTGAAGTTGAATGTGTCAGGCAGATCATCATGTTAACTCCTCTCCCATACTCCTTGTCCAGCAAGACCTTTTCTTCCTCACTGCTTTCAAGTCCAAGTTTCCCTGTCTTCTGCTTCCACCATACCATGACTTGCTAATAGGATGTGGTTTGTGGCAGTATTGTTTTCTCTGGGTTTTACCTTCCCAACTGCCTGTTCCTGCACTGAACCATCCCTTCAAGAAGCCAGAACATCTGTCTGTACTGCTGTGGAGAACTGACTCAGAGCTCAGGTGACAGTCAGAACTACAGTGTAGTAATACTGCTGCTGAATGCTTTGTATGATCAAGCCACAGCCTGAGACTGCAGGCTGAAATTGAAGACACCAAACACATGCGAAGCTCTAAGTAGACTGTGACAGCGTGCACCATTTCACAGCTGCAGTTGAAGGAGAAGTCCTAATCTGAACCAGGTTCGATTATGCTTGTTTTGGACACGGTATTTTAGAAACTTAGCCCTGGAAGCCAAAGTTTAGACAGCACGTTCAGATGACAGTTTTTTAAAGGCAAGTTATATTCCACTGGGCTAGTTCTGCACAAGGATAGCTGAAGCACATCTCACACCCAAAAGCCTCTTCCTACCAAATACCACGTCCTTGCTCCAGAGCAGGGAACTACTTAGAGCCTTCTGAAGGTAAAGTCACTGAGGATGTTCTTAATTTGGCAAAGCCATAGATTTTTTTCTTTACAGATTGTTTGCAGGAACAGCAGAACTATTTTTAGTACAAATTTTTCAATATGTTTTGAGAGTCCCAGGGTGGGGTTATTGTTAAACAAGTTGGGGGTCGATGTCCAGACAATGACCTATTCTCTATAAACTAACTTTTTGGTTTGAGTACTGTCAGCGTGAGATTACTTATCTGTGCATCTCTTTTTGAGAGGTGGGCATGTACTGCAATATGCACTGTTTCTAATCTTCTGGCTTGGACATTTTGCTTGCTTGGAGTAACATTAAGCATTATGGTTTCAGCAAGTCTTACAACTGTCCATATCGCTGTTCTCTCCTTCCCAACAAAAGGATGACATTTGTCTCTTTTTCCGGACCTCTCACCCTGCTCCTAGGCCACATGGTTTCTTGTACTCTTCCCAGATAATTGAGTTTGCTAAATCAACAGAGAAGAATCTTTGAGAATAAGAAAAATAGTTTCAGGTTTCAGAAAAAGATTTTGACAAGTTCCAGGCTTGATTAACAGACTGGGCAGAAATATATGTCCAGGATGTTGGCAGAAATTACCCAGTTCTCATCAGGGACAAATATAGATCACTGGTGTGGTAAATCAAACTGCTTCTTTTTCAAGCTCTTAGGACTGAAACATGGGTAGCACAGTGCCCTTTTATTTTCATGGTGAGTTGCTGGCTAATTTCAGCTGTGATGTAACATCAGCCTTAGAAACCTTACCTAGCATACCTGGAATAAACCTGTAGAGAGAGTTCCCTTTTTTTTTATGTCAGCAGACTTGAGTAATAAATGGGGCACTTGTCATTAGGTTAACATAGCAAACTGTTTTACAAAGCCAAACAGATGTGTTTTATGGCTGCTGTTGTTACATACCACCTTCAGTTAAACAGTATCAAAAATACAGAGATTTCCAGAGGAAAAAAACAAAAGTAAATCTTGCACGTTTGTTACATAGCTATATCTGTCCAACATTTTAAGTGATAAAATCATGCATAATGTGAGCATGAGACATTAGGAAAAAATCCCAAACAAATTAACTCAACAGCATTTTTAGCACATCTCTCTTTTTGTATCGCTTCTCTCACCAGAAAGGGGTGATTCTAAGACATTGTGCTTGCAATAACTTCATAACTTTCTAGCTGTGAACTAAATGAATCTATCAGTTTGACAGTATACATACTATATATAGTTGGACTCTTTTGTCATGTTCAAAACCTTTTTTTAACAGAAGTATCATTTTGCCTGTATTTAAAGTGTCCAGAACTATGTGAGCATTTTGCCAAGCAGTAACTGTTTTCTGTAATGGCTGTAGAATCTGGAGCCACAGAAGGATCTAGTTTGTATTAAGAGGTTTTGTAACAGGAAGTACAACCCATGTTCTTTCCCAATGAGAGATTTACTCATTAGTTAAAGTCTCTGCATATCTACTTGCTAAGCTCCAATTTAATGAGTATTTAATTATTCCATGCAAAGAGGAACAATTTTTGTAGTAGGGATTGAGAGGGCCCTGTAATGGCGTTCATTATATCTTGGTGTTAGGCACACCTTCTTGGCAGATGGAAGAGAGAGGTTCCAAGAGGGAATGCAACCTATGTTTCCTGTATCATGAGTGACTGTCAGTCACTAAGCTGTGTTGCAGAAGATGATGTTTGCCAAAGGATATTCACCAAAACAAGACCCGGCACCTAATTAGGTGCTTTGTTGAATCACCCCCCTGAGCAACTTCTGTCTCAAGCATATAGAAAGAGTTTAGCCTATTCTCCCACAGATGGGTACAGTCTTGTTTCTTGGTCTGCTTTGTTTTGTCTAAAGCACAGTCCAATAAATGTGTGTTGAGATGCATCAAGTGCTGGATTAAGTCAAGTGCTGGACTAAGTCAGTGGGTGTGGGATAGGTGGAGAAATTCCTCTTTCACTCAGAGGATAGTCTAGCTGTTTAAATGTTCAACAAAAGCACAAAAGACTGGTGCTTTTGAATATTATTTTAGCTCCCAAAGTAATATCAATGCAAAAAATGTTAAGAACCCGTGAGTATTGTGCATTCAGGGATAAGCTGCAGTAGTGTGGAAATTTTAGTATAGAAGTTTTGAACTTAGATACCCAAGACTTGTTAAATTCCTGAGTCCTTCTATGAATTTAGCCTGAGATGTTAAAAGTAGGCAGGATATGTCTTTAGAATCATAGAATAGTTAGGGTTGGAAAAGACCTTAAGATCATCTGGTTCCAACCCCCCTGCCATGGGCAGGGACACCTCACACTAAACCATGTCACCCAAGGCTCTGTGCAACCTGGCCTTGAACACCCCTAGGGATGTTCATTCACAACTTCCCTGTGCAACCCATTCCAGTGCCTCACCACCCTTACAGTAAAGAACTTCTTCCTTATATCCAATGTAAACTTCCCCTGTTTAAGTTTTAACCCATTACCCCTTGTCCTATCACTACAGTCCCTAATGAAGAGTCCCTCCCCAGCATCCCTATAGCCCCCCTTCAGATACTTGGAATTCATGACTTCCAAAGCCACAAACATTCTCTTAGCAAATCTGAAAACTAAGAACTAACTACTTCAGGGTATAAAATTTTTATAGAGTCTTCATGCACTATTGAAAAACAAAAGATTTCAGCTAGAGGTTGATTTATGCTCTTCTGCACTCGTAATTTTCTTCCTGCAACATCAGCTCATTGCGTGCACATGCTTGCCTTACAAAATTATTGCTGTGTTAACTTCTAATTGGATAGAAGTTAGCTTTCTTCTAACATAAATATGAAGACCCATTAAAGTATACAATGCAAGTTTTACTTTTTTCACTATTTGTTTTTCCTTCACAGGTTGATGCATTTCTCTTTTTTTTCTATCATGGACTGTCTGCATCCTAAACTTGTAAAATATCTGGATACCTTAACAATTAGATTTTATTTTGTTTTCCTATTTCTTTCACCCCCTATGCACAGCTGGGGTTCCAGGCTTCTGTAACCCAAAGAATAGAGAGAGTATCTCGAACAGCACCTGTCTTCCTCACTGCCTCATTACAGAACAGCGGGAAGAGGGAAATGTGTCAGCTCTGCCTCTCTGTGTGTACAACACAGTAAATGATGCACACTGTGGGAGCTGGGACCTATGCCCACATAGTTTTTTCCAAGAGAACCTGGGTCTGCACCGCTCAAGTTCTTGTCTTTAACAGTTGCTTCCCCTTCTGGCTCTTATAACAACCCAGAAAGAATCTGAGTTTTGACCAGCGATTTACCCATCCCAGCACATTAATCAACCCATGTCATCTGTGTAGAATGTAGGTTTTTTAGTGTTCTTATGGAATGTGAAACTGAAATGCATACATGTACTGGCTGTGTTGTCCTCTCCCAGACTCTGTCCTGGATTCCATTTCTTTTCCTGTGCTGGAAGGGCAAGTGTTTAACCAGATATTCTGACATACCAGTTCTTTTCTTCAAGTTGAATCAGTGAATTCATGTGAATTCCCTCTGCTGGCTGACAGTAGCTGAAAGTTAATGCCTGGTAACTGTCTTCCCTAGATAACTCCATTCAAATAGTAATAGCTCTTACTAATTCACTCTATTTAGTCTTGGCTATCTGACCAGCATCTCTTCCTTCTGTGTTCTCCTTCCCTTTCCTCTCCCACAAAATTGCCTACTCAGTTGCTTACATTTCTTATTGAATTTGTAAGAAACACATGTATTTTTCATTACATAGGAATTCCTCACATTACCCATGCAGGATATGTGTTTTTTCTTTCCAGGTTACTAAGCAGATTATTTCTCCTAGTCTGTAATGTGGAATACCACAAACTTCTTGATGAGACAAACCAGAATACAAAATAAGTGCAAACAATCAGTTTGCTTCCACAGAGACCAACAGATTTACTCCAAGACAGTAGGAGCAGTGTTGTGGCAGTAGAACCAAGCTGTCTTGCTCCATAACAAGGCACCTCTAATTGACTGATCCACCATAGCACACCAAGAGCCTAGAGAGTATTAGGTGTCTCTTTCTTGGAGCTGGCTGTACTCATTCAGCAGAAACTAAACCAACAAGGCACACTTGAACGCAAAAACTGTGATTATCTAAGGATTGTTCTCATCTCTTCATAGTTGGTTGTGGAAGTTGCAGTGTGTGGACATGTTTGAGGGAACTGATGTAACTAAAACTAACAACAGAGTTTCTACTTAACAAATTCCACGTTGGGTTATTGTAACTGTGATTTGCTTTTTCCTCCCTCAGCTGTCTACTCTACTCATTTGTGCTGCTAGCAGAGATTGGCCTTGACAGATACGTAGAATCTAATTCCCACTTAAGAGCCTCTTACTATATCACTCATTATTTATATTTAAAACAAGTACTCTATTTTATTGACAACTCTCCCAGACAATTCCCATCCAGTTTTTGACTACAGAATATCCCAGGATCAGTAATGGAAACCTCTTGTATGGTAGGAAAGTAAACATACTGGGAAGCAGTACAAAAGAACTGGAATGAGATGACTGACCTATTCCCCATTATTGCTAGCAGACGTTTTACAGACCACACTTAAAGCATTAGGTTTCTGGTTTTCATCATTAAAATAAAGCTGGTAGTATATAAATGAGGAGCAATGGTGATATTAGCTTTGGTGCAAGCAGGATTACACCCAAATAGATTCTACATCTATTCCAAGTCAACGTGGCTACATCCGAACATAACTGGATCAAGAAATAGCACAGCTAGTCAGCTAGTTAGTGGCCTTATGAGCTGGGTGCTCTACTTTAGGTGGTACCTAAAACTGGTGCCCACTTTACTACAGGAATTGTCCAGCACAGGATAACAGAATATGTGCTGTGTGAACTCTATAAAGACTCAGGTGATGAGGGAAAAGCACACATGAGCTTCCAACAGAGAACAATTGGTAACTCTACAAGTGCATGTGTACGTTTTGTAAATGTAAATACAGTTTAGGACCTTTAAAACAACTTCAGGTTTCCATACACATGTCATGTTTCCCTGTGCACCAGAGCCACTTGGGAGTTCTTGCTCATTTTTCCCGTCCCACCCTAAAAGACACAAAGATGCCAGAGAGCGACTCTTCATCAGGGACTGGAGTAACAGGACAAAGGGTAATGGGTTTAAACTTAAACAGGGGAAGTTCAGGATAGCTCTACAGAAGAAGTTCTTTACTGTGAGGGCGGTGAGGCCCTGGAACAAGTTGCCCAGAGAACTGGTGAATGTTCCATCCCTGGTAGTGTTCAAGGCCATGCTGGACAGAGCCTTGGGCTACAGGTGTGAGGTGTCCCTGCCCGTGGCAGGGGGGTTGGACCTGAATGATCTTAAGGTCCTTTCCAACTGTTCTATGAATTCTTGTTAGGGATTCTGAAAAGCTTAAATAACTACTTTGGTGGAATTATATTCAGAACGCAGGCACGAAAAAGAAACCATGATGTTCTGCAAACTCCTGGCCTCACTATTCCTGAGAAAGGTACAGCACAACAAATCTATTGATTTGTCTATACATTCTTAAGCAGTCCATCTGAAAGCTCAACAGTTTTGTGTTTGGAAGATTCCCAAGTTAGCCAGGCTAAACCTTTTCTTCCAGAATTCTAGCATAGCTTTTACGTTTGCTTCTGATTGAAATAGTGAGAATTATCTCAACATTTAAAGGACTCAAACATAGTGTGATTGGTCTTAATTCAGACCATTTACTGGGTGTGCAGTTGTTGATACTGAAGTTATTGGTCCCAGTCACGTAAGAACACTGACAAGGAAGCTTTTTTTCAGCCTGCAAAACCACATCTCAGCCTCTTACCATTTTGGTACCTTTCTTCCAGTTGCATACATATTGCTTTAGTTACAAAGAAGAAACAAAAAGCCCAAGTATAAAACTCCATTCTGTGTTAAATTGCAGGAAAGCTCATACTGAATCTTATGGATCCAAGTTCCTAAATTTGTTTTGCTTTTCCTCTGAGCCAATATCACGTGTTCAAAACGTGATGATTCAAAATGGGTTTTGTGCAATACCCTGAATTGTAATTAAAGTAGTATCTTGTACTGAGACATGAATACAAGTAATGACCTGCTAACAATCTTAAATCTTCATTTAAAAATTAGAAAACATGTAATTTTAGCTGTTAGTTTTGCTGTTTATATAATCTATGTAAATGGCTATGTACTTACTGTCTAAGGAGTATCAATTTGGTAAGCTCACAGTAACAGGTTACTGGGAAAAATGCTTCTTTTCTTCTTCCTCACATTTCCTTTTTTCTTCCACTTTTTCCCCCCCAGCCTTTTTTCTTTAAGTTTTTTATATCGGAATCCTGCTATAACATCAGGATTTAACATTCATGATGTAACTTGAAGAGCTCTTTCTTATCCTTCCAGTATCAGCATAAACCATCCCTTGTGAAGATTACGTTTGGGAAACCTGTTTTTTATGCTTTCATCATGATTTACTTCTGAAGAAAACCAAAAAGTAAAGCAAGTACAAACCAGTATTAACTTCCTTATATCTGCATCACGCTGACACATCTCAGATCAGTATGAAATTAGCTGAAATCTGTTATTGACTCCGAAACCTAAAGATGGCAATTTAGATGTCAGTGTTGGCTAACTTGATTTCTAATGTTAACATACAACAAATATGACAAATGAATTGATGACACATACAAATTTCTGACATCTGTAACTTTGGACAGCAAATGGAGTTGACAAATGGAGCTGATGGCAAATATTATGTGACTCAATAATTAAGGCTGTACTAAAGTTTGCACTGAAACTGCACTGGAATAACAGAATGAATTTTCCATCAACTTGCACACTAGGTAGCTATTTTCAGTTATGTGAAGTAAATGCAAGTTCAATCATTAAGCCCCCTACATACTGATTTCATGTAAGTGCAAAGCAGAATCGGGCATTAATTTTCCCATCTTTGACAAGTAAAGATTAATGTAATATTTACCTCAGTTATACTAAGTAGTGGCTAAAATCAATTTCATGACTATTCTATAAAAATTATGAGAAATTATAAAGTTCAGACTTTCACCAGCTTGTTAATTCAAAATAATTGTTAGTTTTAATGATCCAAAAGAAATATATAAGAACACGTTTTTAAATAGTGCAGTTCCTCACTAACCAAGATGTAAATACAAACAGACCTTGCTTTCTATATCTGAGGAGACCTGTTTTCCTTATTACTTCTGAGACTTAAGTCATCACTGCACATATAATTCCTCATCACAGACAAGAGATTTTGCTCCACCATATAGAAACATAAAAGATAATAGGCAAAGAGCAGACAGAAAAAAATTCCAAGGAGTTGTTTTTATACCTATTTTTGAAGATAATTAATTCAATAAAACTTAAGTATTTACTTTATGTCCATCCATTGGTGAACAAAGGAGACTTTGCATGATAGTAGCAGAAAGATCTATCAGTAATGTAAAGATTTTGTGTGTCTTTATTAAAATTTAAGTTTTAAATGGTACTCTCACTAAATATTTTAGTATTTTTCTTATCAATTACTTCTGTATTAAGTCTATAATTTTTGAACTCTGAGGGTGTACATTGAATTGACTTTCTGAACTTAATGAATTTTAAACAGAGCTAATGGGGATGAGCTAGAGCAGTATTTACTTCTTTTGTTTGATGAATTGACAGGAGAGGGACTTTTTGCAAGGGCATGTAGTGAAATAACAAGTGGTAATGGCTTTAAAATGTAAGAGGGGAGATTTAGATTACACATTATGAAGAAGTTCTTTACACTGAGGGTGGTGAGGCCCTGGCACAGAGTGCCCAGAGAAGCTGTGGCTGCCCCATCACTTGCAGTGCTTAAGGCCAGGTTGGATGGGGCTTGAAGCAACCTGATCTAGCAGAAGGTGTCCCTGCCTGTGGCAGGGGGGATGGTGCCATGTTTCTATGATTGGGGTGGTAAAGGGCATCACAATGCAGGTGGTGTCAGAACCTTTGTGTTCTTTCTGTGGTTTTAGTTGGAACTCATTAGTTCCTGTTAAAGAAGTAATAATTTTTTTGGATGCAGCTGCAATTCTTAGTGAACTCCTCCTGTGTTTTTTCAGCCTCTCTATTTTAGTGTATTTTAGTTTTACTACAAGTCTTGACAACCTGGTATTTGTCTTGTGTTTGCTTAGGCTTCCAATTCTGTTTAAAATGATAGGTCTATTTGATTTGAAAGTGTATTTTATCTTTTATGCTACTAATTGTGTGGGATGAAGATGTGGAAGGTTGGCATACCTTTACAATTCATGTATTGCAGTACCTTTTCTTCTTTATTTCATATGAAGTTCATGACATTTGTGTGGCTTAAAAGTAATTGCAGTGAAAAGGGTGAATCTGGAAGAGCTTGCCAAGATTAATTTTTCAAAGTACTCTTGTTTTTATTCATGTTCCATTGTTTTATAATCCCTATTGGAGACAATAGACTTAGGCCATTTGATATAAGTACTGGTTTTCTTTCTGCTTTTTCACTCTGTTTTATATTCATTAACAAACTATTCTAATAAAGTGGTAAGATTCTAAAGCCCAGAAGTCTTTTTATTCCCCTTTTTCTCTTCTTTTTTTTTTTGATCCATGCTGAGTTAGTACATACATTGTTCTATGCTATTGGGTAGAATCTGTTTTTTCAAAGATGAGGGGGAACTGCAGTTCTGGCTGACTTTTGTTTTTGCAGTGCGGCTTCATCTCATTTTCACCTGGAGCTAGGAGAAGACTCTCCATGCAAATGATGTTTGGCACAGGTTTAGGGTTGTGGCTTCCAAGATTCCTGATGAAGTGGATGGAAGAGCTACTCTTTTGCTGTCGTTACAAAATGAACTGAACCTTAATGTTAAGTTGTAGTCTACTGCTAATGTTTCTAAGGACGTGGGTTGAGTTTCACACAAAAAATGTTCTTAGCCTGTTTAAGCAAGCTGGAAAAACAATCTGCCTGTGAATATACCTTAGGCAAACTTTATTTGAGAATCCTGATAGCTGCGTGTTTTAGCAAAGATTGGTTGATTTGGATTTTTTGTTTGCTTTTTGCCTACTTTATACCTTTTAAATATAATTTTTTAATTTTTTTTTTTAGTTTTTCTTTGAGTAAGAAAGAAAACCACATTGAACCCCTAGGAGTTTATGCTTTACATATAATAAAAAAGGCTTAATATAAATAGTAAATCCAGTTTAAATGCTTTCCTCATTGTTACTGGGACATAAAGACCTATAAACAGAACAAGTATGCTGTAAAAGCAAACTCATGTTCAAAAGAACTCCTTTCAGTTCAGGATTGTAGGGAAATCCCTTTTTGTTTATAATGGTTTATAAGCTTGAGCTAATCCTTCAATGGTCTGTGGAAATTAAATGAGAGGGGGAAAAAAAAGAGGAAGAAAGGCAACTCAAGCAAAACTAGAGATTAATGACAGTCAGAACTGACAACTAACTGAGAATTCTTAGTCTTATGTCTCTAGTAAGAATCTCTGTACTTAGATGATCTTAAGGTGCTTTCCAACCCTAACCGTTCTATGATTCTATACCATTCTTCTGTGGATTTGAGGTCAATATTTGATATGTAGCATTTGTCACATGTTACTAACAGGAATAATAAGTGTTTGATTTTGATAGACTACATGCCAGGGACTCTTGCTCTTAGGGAGGAGGCTATGAAAGAATCTGTGTACTTTGTGCTGCACGAGTGTATTTTAGGTGAGTTGTTTGTTGAGTGGGTGGTTTCTTGCCAGATTGGAAAGGCATTGCCAGTGATGATTAAAATGTCATGTAGGTTTTATAAATCACTTCAGAGGGTACCATTATGACTAAGATAAAATGAAAAAATAGGAGCATTTCAAAGAATTAATGTAGATAACACTGTTGCATTCTCACAAGTCAGTAGATTCCACACAGTCCTCTCGAGCATATATAAGTAGTTCAGACTTAGACTGGCTGTCATTGTGCTCAGGTACAGGCATCTCACTG
>JANHGB010017259.1:6924-71570 GCA_026283785.1 Coracopsis vasa
CGGGGGAGGGGAAATAAAAAGGCAAGAAACACACAATGCTGCATTGAGGCAACACAGGTGGATGGCGAACGCGAACACAAGCTTCTTTCTCGAGGGAAATCAAATCCAAAGCTTGGGATGGCAGCAAAGGGTGTGGCTTATGAGGCAGCAGGACAGCGCGGTGGCAAATGACCACGGCGGCAAATGACCACGGCATAAATCGGCTGCCCTCTCGTATGGAAACATCCAACCCAGAGCATCTCTCTGAAATAAATACCTTGGAATTAACACCAAAGGCTGAAATCAAATGGATTTGGCCAAGTCACAAACATTGCTGCAACCTATTTGTTTTTCCTGGGAGTTTTCTATGCAATGGGACCAGTTATTTTTCCCAGGAACACATCTCCAAGTGATGAAATGGTGCTGATTTTCATAGGCAGACTCCACAAAGGTCTGTGTTAAAAAACCACTTGGGTCTTGAGAAGGACAAATCTCCCGTAAGAAAGATAAGAAAAAGTTCTTATACAACAACATTTGTCCCCATTGAAGGGATCACTGAATACTGCCAGGAACGTCTGGTGGGACAAGGAGACATAAGTGCTATCCACCCAGTGGAGTCTATCAGTTGCTTAGTAAGATGTTATTAATCTTATTTAGATGATGGCAATGAGTTACACCCTAACAGGGTAATTCAAAACTTCCAAAGTAGGATACCATATTGATTCTATAAGCTGTGCATTAGTTTTATAGCAACCTTGAAGATAGCTCTGTAAATGTAGATGCTTTTCATGTTAAGGTACTCTCCTTAAATTCCTTATTAGCAGGAATTATGAGTCACTGGGAGAATAAGGTCCAGGGCTCTCAGCACAAGGCTTCACCATTTTCCATAACCCCCATGTCCAAGAATAGCAAAAAGTCAGCAGTGGATAAGAAATTACATATTCTTTATTTGCTGGGAAGAACAGATGACATTGGGTCCTGGCGGTGTCCCTCTGTCTGTCACACTGCCAGCATGTGGAGGCTGTGACAAGAGCGTGGTCTGTCTCTGAGTCTCTAGATCCCCCCAAAAAGTCAAACCTGTAACACATGTCAAACCACACATGGAAGGACAAAGCTCACTGCTGCTTTGACACATTTCCTCCTCTTGGTTCACCCTGCTGCATTTATGGTCTGAGGACTTCCATGCCAACACCAAACTCCAAATAAGCATCACCCACCTCAGGTCGAGTGCTGGGTGCTTTAGAATTACCCCAAGAGGCCAAGGAGAATCAGAAGCTGTGCCTTGATCCTGCTGCTGGAGGCTCAAACTCAGACATGGTCCCTGTGCTGAGTTTCTCTCTGGTATAGCCACTTTCCTGTGAACCTTATGTCTGAACTTTATGGATTAATTCTATGCCATTGCAAGTCAGCCAGACAGCGTGGAGAGGCTCAGTCATAGCAGGAGTGTCTGAAAACACTGACACCTTGTGACAGCTTGGGGTGAGAAGACAACAAAAAACAGTTGGAGAGCCTGTGGAATGTCCATGCCTCCTTAAGGACTGGAGGTTTTACAGAGGCTTTTACATATTAGGGCCATTTTTCACATGCCTTCTGCCCCACAGCCCATTAATGGACCCTGCTGCTGCCAGTGTGAGCAGGTCCACATGATCATTTAAGCACATTTAAGCCCTGAGTTTCTGCCCTCCTTGCTGCCCATGCATACTTTTACTCTTTAAATGCACTGAGTGGCAGTAGCCCTGTGCAAATAAAGCATCTTTGTGTTGCAGAAAACTGCTTTTAGCCTCCTTAACACCACTGGTGCAGGAAACATCTGGCTGCCACTGAAGTGATATTTACCACCAGTGCTGTGGGAAAGGGGCAGCGCCATGGTGGGGTTTCTGCATTCTCACCTATCACAAGGGGCCACTTTCCAAACTGCTACAGAAGGGAAAGGTGCTATCAGGAGAAGCCACACAAAGTCTTTGCCATCAGCATCCCTAAGTGTTCATCTTGTGTCCACGTCTTTCTTTGTGTTGGCAGTGTAATTCTGGGGATTCATTTAGAACGAAGAATTGGATTTTTAACCCATACAAACTAAGGTGGCCTTTTCTCCCCCAGCTGGCTTTTTCTTCCACATGGGAGAAGTTCAGTCGCAATACACCTGGGAGCTGCCAACCCTAAATGTTTAAATCCAGAACCAGGGGATTTGCTTTAAAATTATAAGGAAAAAGGAAATGGAGGTGTTCAGTTACTCAGCTATTTGCTTAGGTGTGTTAAAGAGTGAGAATCATGTCTTCAAATTTTACTGGCAACCACCATGAGTGATTATTATTTTGAAAGGAAATGCTGAGATTTTCATCTATTCACATGACTCCCAGAGTTGGCAATTAAAGGAAAATTATCCAAGACTCACAAAAAAGCTGTGAAACCTGGTCTTGTTGGGACTGAATTTGAAAGCTGCTTCTTAACTTGGTTACACAGTAGAAAAGCAAGAAAAATAATATTTCTATGCAACATTAATTATTCCCCACTTAACAGTTATATGAATGCCATTAAAAATAGGAATCTTACCTAATTAGTTCAATTCCTCTTCATTTGCAGGAATATGTCATAAGCAGCATCAAATAAATAGATGCTGAAAATGATGAGAAACAACGCAAAAGACTTGCTGTGAAAACCTAAAATAATAAAGTTGCTATATTTTGAAAAGAAATAGCTGTGTGCTGGTAGAGAAACCGGTCACCCCTTTCCAAGTGCTTCTATTAAAGAGAAACTAGACTGTTTTCAAATTTCTTCCTTTGAAAGAACCTGAGGTGTTATGAATACTCTGCTAAGCAGAGTCCAGGTAAGGCTGATGAACTGCTTTAACCAGCCTCTGTTTCCAAAATTAAAGTTCTGTGGGCAGAAGAGGTCGTCAGGGTGGCTTGCTTTTTCCTTATTGAAGTCGTGTTTGGGCTTCACAGATTTTAAAGCCAGAAGGGACTATTATGATTCCCTTGCCTGACCTCCTGCATAATAGAGACTGCAGAACCTCACCCAATAATTTTCGCATCAAACCCATAACTTCTGTTTGATCTGGAGCATATCTTTTATATCAAGACTGGATATCTTCTTAAAGACTTCAAAAGTGATGGGGAATCTACCAAGCTCCTAGATAAGATAGTTCGAATTTGTCTAACTTCAGCTTTCAATCACTGGATCTCATTATGCCTTTTTCTGCTAGATTAAAGACCCTTCTTCCATCAGAAATCTCTTCCCCATGCAGGTACTTGAAGACCTTGAGAGGGTGATAAGAGAGGATGATATTTCTTGAATGGGTGAAGAGAATGTGTCATCTTAACAAAGATAAAAACTTATCCATGGGTATTCTTTATTTCCCCCCTGGTTTAAAGCTTGTAAAAGGTGAAGCCAGTAGACTACTTCAGTGAGTAAATATAACTCCCAAGAATAAGGGCTACACCATCAGGCTTCAACTCACTCATTGCAAGGTATATTACTGTGGTTTTGAAAAAGCCTGTCAATTAAATTTGACTTCATTTTGCCAGGTAGCAACATTATAGAGTAGGATGCACCATCTGCCCCCATGATCAGACATTGTGTTTTTAACAAGCATTTACAGTTCTAATCCACTCAGGAATGATTCATTTAGTAATTTTTTTTATCCCTTCCTTTCTAAACACAAGGACAAGAATAGCTTCACCTCAGGCTACGTCTGTTTTAGAAATGTTTACTACAGCCCCAGCAAAAACAGTGTATTTTTTTGTGCACGAATCTACATGAAGGGCTAATTTTTGCTGTAGGCTAATTGTGGAATTACATAGACATTACTTATAAAAAAAACCAAAGCAAAATGCAGCACCTCCATTCCCAAACAACCTCTTTCTAAACTAGTCCTACTGTTGGAAAACGGAGGGGGAAAATGAAGAAGAAGTATTTGCATGAAGGTCAGTTCTATTTCTCTTCATGGAAGCTTTTCCCCCCCCCCTTTTTGACTACTGACAAGAAGCCAAGGAGTTTACAGGAACACTACACTCTATATTGTTTATCCGATGCGGGCATTGCCATAAAGTGTATTTAGCTGGAATTCTGCACATCTTTGTGTGAAAAACCAAAGGAGATTGTTAATGATTAGTGTTAAACCGTGTGCACATTAAAAACTCTGTCCTGCATCCTTTCTAAGGGGACGTACCACTCAGTTCCACACACACAGACTGACTTGAAATGCCTGGAAACATTACTCTGTTCAACACTGATGTCACTGACCTTTTTTGATTTGTACTTCTCATCTTCAGCTGTGTTCACTGTTGTCTTTTTCTTCCTCCTCTTCATCTCAGTGGAATCATGTATACATTTAGCATGGAGGAGCATTCATGGACTCATCTGTGTCATGCACCTAGAAATCTACATTTGTCCCTCTGAATAAGCGGTTGCATTGCTGAAGGTGCAGCTGCTCTGGGTCACAGTGGCAGTCACTAATACCAGACTGCAAAAGCTCTAACCACCCTGTGTGGCTGCTTGGGAATTGCTGATGGTGCAATGTGATGGTGATTTGTGTCCTGACAGGGCACAAAAGCAGAGAGTCTATAAACCATGTTTGTGGTCCCCTGAGCGTCCTGGCCAGAACTGGAGGCTCCCAAGCTCATGTCTGGTGCCATATCTTTCCAAAGGGAATGACAAAGTGCATGTTAGAAATGGCTTTAAGACTGAGGAATAATTGGGGGGTTTGGGAATTTTTATTTCATTAGATAATTAAAACTTGACAGCTAATGATGGTGACAAGCCCCACCATAGGGCTCTGTAGGATCAAATCCTCAAACAGAAGATGGATATGACACAAGAACAAGCCTTACCCAGAGTAAATCCTTTCTTATGGGTGAAAAAAGTACCTTTTCGTTAACATCATATTTCACTTCTTTTCATTGTGTGTGTATTAGGAATAAGGATAGAAATAGCTAATGGTATTTTTGGCCCAGCTCAGTGATGTTTTGGATAAAGATCAAATTCTGGATGTTTCAGCAGAACCAGCTTTATCAACACTATGAGGTGCTTCAGCCTCTCCTGTGGGTTTAGCCACAGGCTCATTGGGCAGTGGAGGTCTGGCTTTCAGCCAGTGTCATCCAAGGAACTGAAAGGATCTGAAGAAGCTGGGAGGGTTACGTGCATATGAACAGGTCTGTTTCATTAAAGCAAGCACGGCACACAGTTTACCTTTTGGAGCCAGCATCTGCCAATACAAACTAAACTTTCCAGTGTTCAGCTGGGAATCAGCTCACAGGACCCAGCTTCAAAAGCACTGCTGGATCAGGAGCTAAATGAGCCCTAGCTCAGCCCTAGACTGCAGGCATGGGGCAGAAGAAGGGGCTGTTTGCTTCTGAACACGCTGCACAACCCTGCCTTCTCCATGGCACATTGTACTGTACTACAATCAGAAGTATGTTTGAACAACTCATTAGCCCCATTAAACACCGCTGTCTTTGGTCATACCCAGGTTCTCTTAAGCAAGGAATATTAAACCAACATTGGGCAAATGCATTTTTTAAGCAAAGGTTCTTGTAAAGGCCAATTATCATCCCAAGGTGTTGCATCAGCTCCCCAAGGATTCTGCAACCTGTCTCCTCACACACAGGTGACAGCTAATACTGCTTAAAGACATGGAAAACCTACTTGAAAACAGGTTTCTCTGTGCCTGCCAGAGGGTGTTTTTTGAATCTGTTTATGTAAGTATGAGTTTTCTTCTTCTCTTTTTACAAAGAGAAGATTTGCCATACACCCTCTCTCCAAGTGACTGAGCGCACCTATGAGGGTGCAGGATACAGGCACAGCATCTCCTTACATTTCCTCCAGTGTAGCCATTTCTTTATAGGAAGAAAAACATTGATTTCCATGGGCAAGTAAAAGCAGCCAATGTAGTTTTCTTCTCTTTGTGTACTGTAATATCCTAGTTCTTACATTATTAATCTTCACAGACCATACCAAGGAGTCCTTACATCATACACCGCTCACTCAAAACTCAACATGTTAATCTGTGCAGATGGTACCCAGATCTTTCTAACAAATGAGAGATTACCAGATATTGCCTCTACTGGATGATGCTTCAGGAGCTACCAGAAATCTACATGAGCTTCCATTGTTAAAAATACTGAATTAGAACCAGACTGAATGGTGGCATTAGGACATGCCAATACACTGCATTGAAGAGCACCCACTATTCACATCATCCTCTAATCATGCTTTTACAAAATCTTACATTGTAGGCTACCCCACATTTCCAACTCCTCATTTGGTCTCTTCCATGTTATTTACTAAGTTGTTTCTCCACCAGTGTCATGGAAAGAGCATTCTCCAAAGTGACAGAGCTGTACAGACAACAGAGAGAAGCCTAGAGCCTGAAAACTAGATGAAAAATCCTATGCCCAAGAAAGGGCCCATTTTTCTCTCCAATAGGCTAATAGAGCTTTTGTTTGGCAATGAAATGGAAAACGGAAAGATTTTAGCCAAAATTCAAAATAATTTGTAACTAAAGTGTCATTTCTCTTGGGGACCATATTTAAGCATATTTCAAAAAGAGTGTATCACGACACTACCTTCTGGACTAGGTGATCTATCAAATGCCACGCTCTTTACTTAGTCCTTTCTCTTTCTGTTAAAAACATGCAGATCTGAAGTGTCGGGAGTATAAATATATGGTTTG
Source organism: Coracopsis vasa (assembly GCA_026283785.1). Lineage (NCBI taxonomy): Eukaryota > Metazoa > Chordata > Aves > Psittaciformes > Psittacidae > Coracopsis > Coracopsis vasa. Next base: position 13,574 of record JANHGB010017259.1, read on the forward strand.
CCTTAGTTTCTGCAACAAGACTTAGTGAGAAAAACACTGGCTTCTTGATCAAAACCTGAAAAGGAGAGTAGATGGAAAAGTTTCTGTACAGGTTTTGAAAGCAGATGCAAGTTTACTGCACCTAAGTTCTAAGCTGAGCAAAAGCTTTATGTTAGGTTGGTGTCCTAAAAGTGCTAGTATCACCATTTCTGCACTCAGATCTCATTTGCCTACTAATTTTTTAGATGCAAGCCCCTATCACAGAGTTGGGATAGAGACAGAGATTTTTCCCCGGGAGTGTAATATACATAGCATGAAGTAAATGGAAACAATCAAAGACCATCCTGATGAGCAAATGAGCAAAAGGGACAACCATAGCTAATTAGCTAATAGCTAATTGTCGTGAATCATCTCCTCATGCACCATCAGCCAGTGGATTGATACAGACCCCACCTGGGATGGATCCCACCCTCAGGCAGGTGCTGCTCATCTAGGATTAGGCACAATTCCAGAGAAGGCACATAGGAGTGCCTGAGAGAAGAGTAAGTTGCTGCTGCTGGAGAAAGGCTTCACGGAAGCATCACTTCTGAAGGTAAGTGGGTTAGGGCTCAGTGGTGGTGATGGGTTTAGGACTTCCTGCTGTAGGCTTTGCTGAAATGGTGCTAGGTTGTATTCTGAGATGGTCTAGTGAAGAATGCTTTCTCTTTCTTATGTTGGACTTGGTTGTTCTGTTGTTCCTACTATGCGGAAAAGTCTTGCTAAGGGCCTTACAGTAGAGTGACTGTGGTGTGCTCTCTGCCTTAAGGTGGTAGCCTTTGTGAGACTGTAGTAGACTATTGCTGCCTACCAAAACCCAGGTAGATATCAATACAAGTATAGAGCCCCAGAATCATCTCTAGTGCTTTCAGTACTTGGCAATGGCAACCCCACTGAATTTACCTCCCTTGCACAAGCAGCTCTGTGTTGGTGAAAGCACCTGGTCTGCATGTATCTGCACCAGCAGAAAACAGCAGGCTGACTATGCCTGAGTTGAGCAATATCTATTCCGCACCCCATTAGTATGCTGACTTAAGCACAGTTGGTTCTTGGTAGGGGCCTCCCTCTGTGGTCCCCAATTCAACTCAACACAAACTTGCTCTATCACACTCCTGATGTAGTTTACAGCTACAGAAATGGATGGAGAGCCAATGATAAGCAATAAAGTGGCTGAATTAGTTCTTACTAGCATAGCATACACTGAGCAAAGCTAGGAAAGGGGTATCTCAGTGACTGTCGCAGCATCTCTGTTCTCCCAAAAGCTTTCTCTAAATGGCTGGTCTCTTCACCATGTCCCTGTGTACCCCTTGGAGACATTCTGCATGCCTGACAGAAATCATCTTGAGCACCCAAAGCTGTTGCTCAGGTTGGTCTACCTGTATGTGAAAAGCAATGAGCAGACATAGCAAAGCACTTCATAAACAAGCTGTGAGTTCCCCTTAATGAATGTATGTGAAGGACCCAGGGTGGATAAATGTAAAATAACAAATAAATAAAACCATGTATGAGTATGTTTTTTTCAGATGTGGAATCTGAGGCATATCCGAGTCCTGCATCACCTGCGCTGCTCTGTGGTTTGGTGTTCTAGTACTGGTATCCTGGGTGCTAACATAAAATATTCACAACGACAAATGTGAGCTGAAGCTGCTGCAGGCTCCTTCTATCAGCTGCATGGGCAAAAATGTTAAATGAAACAAAGGCCAGGCTGGATGGGATTTGGAGCAATCCGGTCTAGTGTAAGGTGTCCCTGCCCATGGCAGGGTGTTGGAACAGGGTGATCTTAAGGTCCTTTCCAACCCAAACCATTCTATGATTCTATGAAAACCCACTCAGCTAAACTAAACATAGGAAGTGAACAGAAGTGCCTCCATCTGAGCCTGTGCATATGTGTGTCTGTGTGCTTTAAGAGCCAAATTAGCAGGGCTTTGTGAGCAATATTCTGACAAGTCAGGTGAATTTTATTCCTTGCTTTCAGCTGCTCTAGTGAATTTTATACAGCTCTCCAGAGACACTCAAGCTCAGAGAGCTCCTTCCAAAACTGTCGTCTTTGCTTTCTCTGTTACATCCCTTTCCTTGTCAAACTTCCACTGCTCTAGTTCCTATCTCTCTTAAGTGGGTTTTTGCTGTTCATTTTGTGTTTTAGAAACTACATGTAGCCAAAAGTTTTTCTTCCAGTCAAGCCTGGAAGAGCTGTGAAGTTAAACTGCTTCCCCTTGACAAAAGGAGAGTGGCACAGAGACTTAGAAATCTCTTGAAAGGAGAGAATAAAACACAGACAGGATGGGTCTGTGGGAGGCTGGTGCTATAGGTGCCCATGGTATGGGATGTGCCTCCATGTCAGCATCCCTTGCAGAGCCCCTGAGGGATGGAGCACAATTTCCTATAATATATAGGGATTAAGTGGAATGGTGGAAGAGTGGGGTTTGTTTGAGGGATTTTTGTTGGTTTTGTTCACAATGACCCCATCACATACAGGATTTGAGACTTCTGAAAGAGCAGGGGTCTGCTTGGAGGGCCTGCTCTTTCTGGGAGCTGGCTGATGTGTCTCCCCTAGCATCATAAGCATAGCAGTTGCTCTGGCTGTTCTCACTTCTTGACACATTCACACTTCCAGTGCAGGTTTCTTTCCCACTGGCCTCTCCTGGCTTCACCCATGAACCATGGTATGAGTTAATGCCACATGTAATGCTACCTGCTCAGCCCAAGGGGGCCCAATGACCCTGAGGTGCAGGGCTGTGACGGGTGCTCCTCATCCAGAGAGGATTTGAATGACTGACCCAGAGGCAAAAGGCTCAGTATCCTGTTACTAATCCCATCATCCAGCCAGATCCCACTCTCTTCCCTCTATTTTTCCTTAAAGGGCATTTGCTGCACCAGCTGCTAGAATATCTCAATTGCATCATGTCAGCAGATCCCTCTCAGCCTGGTGTTTTATACTAGGAAGGGCTGGGCTTAAGTCTTCCCTTAAACAATTAAAGCCATGAGCACCAAACTCAAAACAGGCTTGGTTATAAGAGAACAATAAATATTGGTGACTTGAGGCAAGTCTGGCTTTTATGACGTTCGATGACAACTGGTATCACTTACAAAAATTACATCATGAAGAAAGAGCAATGAAATCGCATGTCATCAGACAACATTAAATGTCAGAAGAAATATGTTTATCCTTTGTTTTCAGATCCAAATTCATTTCTAGCATTTAAATGAAATCTAGGGTTGTTATGATATTTATCAGGCACTGTTACAAAAAGTCCCGGGCTATTTTTGCTTGCTAACTTGCTCATTGCCAAGGGTAGTGCGTTGTTTATGTTCCTGCTCTTTCAAGCCAATTTGTGCCTGGTAGAGCATCCTCTGAATTGTAACATCCCCTTCCTCTTTACCCCACCTACTTCATTTTTGTCTGTTCTCATCCTCTGGAGGAATCATAGGCTGCCAGCTTGTTGAAAACCAATACTGGGCCTGGGGATGAGATTCACAGAGGTTTGGTATTAGCAATAAACCATGGATTTTTTGAAGATGTTTGGAGATGAAAACACTTTGTCTCCTGTTTTTTTTTACTAAGCTAAACAAAATTAGGACTGTCTGGACCACTGCACCACAGACTGTGGTTCAAACAAAACAAACCCTCCCCCTGAATTTGAACCTCAAGATCCTATATATAGCCAAGAATGTTAGAGTAAATGCTATTATTAAGCAATGGCTGCATTTTCAGCTATTCTGAGTGCTTCAATATCTATTCCTATATACCCTCAAAAAAAAACAAATGCAGAAAAAAAAAAGCCTTAAAAAACATCTTAGTCATGAGGGCCTTCTGCTGGCCAAATTCTAAGAAGGCTTCCTTAGCTTTGTGCAGAGGAGTAGATCATGTAAGAAGTCAGACCCACAGCTCCTTACAGTGTTTGCCAGGTTTCACTTCTGATAACAAAGGCAAGTGTAAAAAAAGTTACTATTTGAGAAGGAAAGGTGGAAGAAACTAGAAATGGCACTTAGCAAGCATCTGGGAGGGTACAAATGTCATTTCTCTTTGAAACAGCACCCAACAGCATTCAGCATATCTTAAAGCAACCTACATCTATGGCATGTCAAATGGAGTGAGGCTTTTCAGCAGAAGAGCCTTGATATTGCTTTCCCTATTACTAGTGTCCCCTGATGTCTAATTTGGGGGTGAGTTTTTTGACTCAGTCATACCAGTTGAAGGTGTTCCTGATTCTCCTGTAGCTTATATGCAAAAGACGCAGTTGTCCATTGTACAGCTCCAAGGTAACTGCACCCTGAGCTTCAGTGCCTTCTCCAACATTAGCCTGAACTCTGGATTTAAGTACTTGGAAGATTGGGTAAACCCTGCTCTGTATCTTTATTGTAAGTTAAGCCCACCGAAGATTTCAGTGTTTTCCTTTTGGCTGTCTGCTAGAAGGAGTCAGGGGAGTTGTATTTGACGCTGGGGGATCTAAACCCAGACAATTAAACTATGCAAAAAGTGCATTTCTGGAACAATTTTGCAGTGAAAGTTTCAGTTGGGGTTTTATTTGTTGAGTTTTTGGCTTGTCTCTGATGAGCCAAAAGAGGAAGGGGGAAACGCTGGGTTTTTTTCTCCTGAATGGTGCGCACATTGTCAGTTCATGGGAGCTGAATAATCATTGCTGGGTGTTAAGTCTCAGATTTTCTGACTATTTTAAAGCAAGACAGGGGCAGCTGCAGTTGTTTTACACTGAGGAATTTCAAAGAATCATCATCTGCTTCCTTTTTGTGGTTGAAATGCTTAAAATATTCCTGTTCCTAAAGTAAGTTGAATTTACACACATCTATATGTATATATAAACAACACACTGAGGCTTAAGTCTTCTGGGGGAAAAATATTGTAGCAGTTGAAGTAGGAATACATCTGAGTTATTCTGGGGGACTATGAAAGCATCAAAAACTAAATACAACATATAAAAATAGCAAAAATCAGGCATTCATAAGGACTGGGAGATATTCCATTGGCTTTGCTTATTTGCATGTCAATGCCATAATGCCATGCCAGAGCAGAGCTGCTCCATAGCAGCACTGGTGTCTAAGCCCAAGGGAACAATGTGAGAGGTCATATCAGCACATTTGTAGGTTCACTGATTTCTTTTCAGTGTGCTCTGGAAAACAAAACCAAAGTGGAGAGACAGGAGCTGTATCCTACGTGGTGATTTGTTGCTGACCTTTCAGGTCTTCAGCACAACAAGCATGGTGGCTGGTTTTCCAGTCCCACATGCTTTAAGTTCCACAATGTAGTCGAATGAGAAACACTTGAATTCCTCTGTGGGCTCTGCTGTTGTAGTATGTGGCTGTAGCTTCACGGTTAGCACAGCATCTATCTAGGTATGCCTTGACTACCAGCTTTTCCATGCCTGAACTTAAGGTCAGGATGGCTTTGGCTGAAATAGGAGCAGTCAGCTTTAATTATCACTCTGTCAACTTCTGTAAAGCCTTTTATCTGAATGTTCCAGGGCATTTTACGGGTATTAAGGGGAAAATTTGGCTCTGTTATACACACACAGCTTCCTTCAAGGGAGCTCTATTTGTGGCTCTGATTTGCACCAATTAATGAAGTTTTATACTATCACATCAGCAAATGCTCTTGGGAGGTGCAGCCTCCAGAAGCTGAGTGACACAGAAAGCAAACTATATAGGTATGTAGGGTGAGAATATGTAAGGTACTGGGTCTGCAGATGGGAAGGGTAAGCAAGCTTGAAGAGAAGTTCCTGCTGCAGTAGGTACATAAGTAAAGTACTCTTCGGAAATGCTTGATGCACCTTACTGATTTTACTTTGGTCTCCTACAGCTTTCATAGAATCACAGTATGGTTTGGGCAGGGACACCTTCCACTAGACCAGGTTGCTCCATGCCCTGTCCAACCTGGCCTTGACCAGCGACAGGGATGGGGCAGCCATGGCTTCTCTGGGCACCCTGTGCCAGCATCTCAGCACCCTCATACTGAAGAATGTTTTTCCTAATCACAGCCCTGATTTTTGTGGTTCATGCTCTCAGGTGGATAGTGTTCCCTGCATGCTTTACTCTGGGCCGCTACCTTCATGAGATAGTTAAGAATTAAGAAGTCATGGTTCCAAGACTCGATTTTCTTAATGGAGCTAGCTCCAAGTTCTCTCACCATGCTTAAGATGACTGTTTAAGCAAGTCCAGCTGTTGTCACAGGGTAAACACAAATAGCTATTCTGAATTAGCCTTACTACTACAGCTACAACCAATTATATATATTCATTTTTTGAATGCCTGGCAACTTATGCCAGGACCCCACCACGCTGATGCCGTAGTACCAAAGTAACAACAGGAGACTGGTGGAGAAAGCCAAATTCCCTAAAACTAAATTCAGGAAAAGTAAGAGCTGCCAATATATGCAGCACTTTTTGGCCTATCACTATGTGCCAGGTTTAGCTTTTCATTGCTGGCAGCAGGCAGAGAATGTGAGTGATTTTCATTAATTACCATTTCCCTGCCAATGTAGATAACCAGGACTTTCTTCCACCTCACTGATGTGCATTGTGACTTCTTTCTTTTTTTCTCAGTTACAAAACTTTAAACTATCTTTTTATGCAGGAACTTCATCAGGCCTTAAGCCTGTAATTTATTTACTGGTTTGAAATTGTCTCATTGATTTCAGTTCTGTTTTACACTTGCATGCACCTTCCTGGATGCTGTATGCTGGACAGCCTTTGTGTTGTTAATGATGATAAAACCTTCTCCTCTCTGCTCTGACAGCTTCAGAGCCAGGAAGGGAATCCAGAACCTCAAACTTTCTTCCTTCAGCTTGGCCACGGGATGTGTACAGAAAGCTGGGTTGAAAGGCAGCACAATTACCCAGCTGGGGAACATGACATCGTGTTACCAATGAGGCATGGTTTGTGACAGTAACTAAAGCTTTTTAGTAAGCCAGGTAGAAAGCAGATGTTGCTGTTAATCTGTCTCATGTTTGGTAGTCATAGCTTCACATAGCGAACTTTACCTTCCGTACTGTATCTATGACTAAGCATATAAGCAAGGTCTGCAAGGAAGGAGGGGGTAAAACAATTTGTTTTACTATAAGGTAACTACATTCCTTACTGCTACTGTCTTGCTTGTGTTCTTAGACCATCAGGACAACAGTAATGCTAATTCTTTGTCATTAGCAAGCCCTTAATTACTCTGCTCATGATCTGGGAGGTAACTTTGAAGGCTACATGTTCTTTGCTCAGATTTGCTTCATGATTCAGTGGCTGATTTCTTTCTCCCTTCCCAGAGTATTTATTCATGGCTGAACAGATTGAGAAAAGTGAGAGCTAATTTAAATCATCAATTCAAGGCTTTTGATGTATTCAGGACATTATTTAATGTTTTTGTTAACCTTAGCAATTCTATTTCTGGCGTAAATGACAAAAATACTGGAGTGCCATAAAGACGTGCTCAGTCACTCCATCACTTTCTGTGAGCTTAAGTTACCAGTTTACTTCTCTTTAAAGGATAGCATCTACCCTGACTCCACTACCTTAAGGCTCATTTTCTGAATTAATCCCTGCAGTTCTGTGTCTTAAACTCTGACTTACAATACTTATTTCACCATCTGTGCTGGTATAGAAGATCAACCTGTGTTTCACTCCTCTTTGCAATCTGTCTCTGAAATCACCAAAGCTGAGAAACAAACCATGGTTAATCTTAATGGTGGGAAGGCAGTGCTTAGAGAAAATGTTTTTGATGGCAAAACAATGTTGTTATCTAGCTTTCCATTAATTAGCATAAATATATCTAGTTTCTTCATATGTCCCAAAGGGTGTCGGTGGGCTTTGATTCATTTTGTATCCAAGTCATGACACCCTGAAACAAGTATGTAAGCTCCTGATGAACTTCGTACCTGATAAGGTGCCCACATTGACCATTTCATACCCCTTGAAATCTGAAAGACTATTCCCATTCTTTACATTAGGCTCCTGTTTCAGAATGAGGCTCTGGTCATCCCTTCAGGTAATTTTTGTAGGCAGATTGAATCTCTGCTTTTATCCCTTCCTCCTGAGGGAGCTGAATCTTCACTTACTCTGCCTTGGGACCCTGAAGCCTTTGGTTTTTCTCTTTCAGGCTGTACCACAAAGACAACTAGCCAGGCTTGTTCTTGTAACTCACTGTCAATGTTCCTGAAAGTCTGTGAAGAGCTCTGCTAATTGTGCTTATGTGTTTGCTTCCACATGATTATGCTCAGCTGTTTAGCTGAACTCTAAGAACTGTCAAGCCTCATTATCTAATCATACCTTCAGTGAGAAAATTGGGTCTGACAGCTTCATGGACATAAATGCCCTCTAGTGACTGGTGTTCAGTGTAAGGAGCTGTACTGTGTGTAGAGCCTGTGTATTCTTCAGAAAATATCTTGTTTCTCTGTCTTGAAGTGTTTCTTAACTGGTCTCTTGGACATTTATGGTATTGGTCTGTTATGGGAAACTAATGAAGTTTGGTTTTGGGGAAACATTTACTCTTTATTCTTTCCTTTTAGCTCCACACTTATATTAAAACTACTGTATGTGAAAACCTCTCTGATGTCGCTGTGTTTGCTCAGCTTTGCTTTAACTCTTTTTCCAGATAGCAGGAGCAGATAATAGCTGTCACTTCCCTGATAAACCCTGATGCCACATTTTCCCCCAGTCTGGAGTAGCCCATCTGTAACTAGTCTTACTTGGTCTAATTGTATTTCTCCATAGCTGGAGAAACTTTATTCTCCCCAAAGAGCAGGAGAACTGGAACAGGAGGATTGGGACTGTCTGGTTGTGTTCTCAGCTCTCACTGAGAGATCACTTCTACAAGTAAATCTTTTATTAAAACCCTCCAAACTAGTACTTGTATCCCCAGTTCCTGGGTTTTGCTTCTGTTAGCTGGGGTTCAAGCACTCAAGGAGCACTGTTGCAGACAGTACAAGATGTCAGTTGCCTTGGGGACCCCCTGCCCTTTAGCTAGGTAGTGCCAAGCCCTCTGGAGAAGACCCTAGCACTGCTGCTCATTGACCTCTGGATGTTTAGGTCTCTGCTCCCAACCCATGCTCTGGTGTAGACCATGTGTTAGTGTAACCCATGCATTAGTGCAGACCAAGTCCACTGAAGTGGCACTTAACCAGAGCTTTGAATCTAGACCTCATCCAAGTTGTCACCAGATCAGGAGGTGTCTTTCTGCCACTTGAATGGGAGCTACAGGTCTTGTCCATCGGCAAAAGGCATTAAGGCCATAAGAGGCATGATTTGTTGTAGACTTGAACAAGGAATCCTCAACACTTAGTGCTGCACTCCTCCTCAGCTAGCAATCACCCAGGTTGGATCTGCTATGGTTCATGCAAACCCACTCTCTTGTTCTGAGACAGATTCACCTGACTCCTGGAAGTCCTTCCCCCAGTCATTCATCCTTATCTTTATGTCTGTACAGGCTTTCTGGGGCTGCTGGCTCTTTGTTTCTGGCAGCCCTTGCTGAGGTCCCACATGTGCAGCCGCTGCTGATTTGCATGCGTGTGCATCGGTGCCGACAAGCTGCTGCTTGGCCACCTGCACTGACCCTTCTTGGTTGGGTTTGGATTTTGTTTCTTTTAATGCTGCTAATCCCCAAATCTTACGTAGGACAAATACAGGACAGCTAAAGAAAGATGCTTTTTCTGAGAGAAAGCTCATAAACGTCTGTAGTCAGCATGTGGGTGCTATCCAGAGACGAGGGGGTTGGGAAACAGTTGAAGTTGGCTATGCCTTATGGTGACTTGAAGGTTTCACATTAGTCTAGCCTGACTTGTTTGGGGCCCTTTAAACTAGGGTATTTCCAATATTTGCTATAGAAACATCTTCCGTATGCTTTTATGCATGTGTATGTCTCTTTTCTATGTTGCTCTTAGAAGGATTTCTCATCCAATTCATATGCTTGTCACTTTTGGGTGTCATTGCCTCCTGCCATGCTAATTAAACCAAGAAGGAGGGAGGGAGCAAATAGCCATACAAATAACAAAATACAGGCTTGTCATATTTGACAAAGGCATGATGTTAAAACAGAGGTTTTTCAACACCACAACTGCTTCCTTGTTACACCTAGCTAAGGGAAAATGCAACTAATGTTGTGGTTTTTAGTGATTAAGTGGTTAATGATTTAATGAACTAAAAAAAAAATCTCATTTGTTGCATCCCTTGGACTCAGAAAAAACCTCAAAGAGCTGATTTTCTGTGTACCTCAGTCCAATATTGCTACCTGCTGGGATATGAACACAATCTCTAAATAAATTGCAAGTAGCCTTGGGCAAATGGAAGAGTTTCGCTTTGATCTTGCTAGAGAGAATGAAGTCAAATGTTCAATCAATCAAATTCATAACTTCTAGCTACAATCGGCCTGACAACAGCCTATTATTTATTTTTAAAATCATATATTTCATTATTGCAAAACACACAGTCTCTCATGGGGGGAAAAGACTAAATTATTGATAAGCCTTATATGTGACTGAGTTTGTTGGTTTTGACATGCTTGTCACTAACTATTGTCAGGAAGAATTTACTAAGATGTTTAGTCTGAAAAGTTGGCTGAGATTGTGTGTTGTGCCACATTTAAACTGGGTAGAGGAAACTTTAATAGCTTCTTTCTTCCTGAATTCCTAGTTGGTAAAGACAGCTGAAGGCAGGCTGAGCTTTCTACTGTGAAAACAATGCATTAGAACAAGCATCCTTTGTTTTAATTGCTGCAAACCAGATGATTCAGGCTCTGAAGTTATCCACGAGTGGGGATATGAAACTTTTACTTGGTTTGTGTATTTCTGGAGATAGCAATTCTCAGTCTGCAGAATACTTGTATAAACAGAAAAGGGAGAACAATTAACCCCACACCTCAAGAATCTGTTTGCACTAGTGTTTGTCAAAAGCATCTGAAGAGTAAGGAAGAAGAGCATATCAGAGAAGTCTGTAGGGAGACTTGCTTCTCACAGTCATCCTAGTATACAAAAGCGTTTATAGAGATGCTGCAATGGGTAGTTTTTCCAACCCAGCTAGAGTTTGTGAGGAAGCTGTGCCTACACCTAGATGCAGCTCCGCTATGGCTCAGAGGACCCCGTGATTGACCTATCGCCATGTGCCTGGTAGTAGATAGAGTATCTGTAGGAAAGCCATGACCTTTTCACTCTCCTGTTGCTCTTTATGTGAACCTTATAGTTCTTACTTGTCTGTAAATAGTTACTATCAGGAGACCTAGGTCCCTGGGTATGTCTGAAGGTGTTTGTGGCAATATCTGGGCACCACAGGAAAGAGTTGAAATCCAGGTTCTTTTGAAGTCAATGGATGTTTTTTATAATGGACTTTTTAAGGTCAGGATTTTGTCCGCCTGTTTCTTTAGTCATTACTGGGCAGACCAAAGAGCCAAGGCAAGTGCTGTGACCCTAATCCAGCTGAGATACACCAGCTTGTACCTTTTATGCAATATGAGGAAAAATAGCAACCAATGTAAAGTAACTGAGGAATGGTGAATCTAATCAGTACTAAAACCATCCACATTTGTATTATATGTATATACATAGATATTCTTTGCATCCAAACAGAATCATAAGTAAGGACTTAAGCATTTGAATGATTAGCATGTAAAGCTTTCAAAGCCTCGCAAAGATGCTATATAACGTATCTCTGTCAATATATAAGAGATACACCTTCCAATGTACCCTGGATGAACAATTAATGAAACTACATCTGTCTGCTTTTTTTCCAAACAAGAAATTATTAACTTTAGCCTTGCAGATAGCCTAAATACAGGAAATGCAATTTCTTCCTTCTTGCTGACACAACTCTTGAATAGCTTGAAGGAGGTAGATTAGTAATACTGCCCTGGTTTTGCTGGAGGGAAAGGCAGGGATGCTTCTTCCCACCCTGCAGCCTGGGTTCAACCCCAGAACCTTTAGGTCTGATGCCTGTTCTTTGTTATGGTGACTTCCCATCATCTTTAGCTGTGCAGGATGGAATTATCCTTTCTGATTTGTAACACAGATCTCTGCCGTCCTTTGGATCTTCTGCTTATTCTGCACCTATTCCTCAAGTAGAGGTTTGGTACATAAGAATTCTGCAGTATATGCAGAAACACCCAAATGGTGAATGAGACCTGTTATTTTATGTGTAATTATTGCACTCTTAACTCAGATAATCAGACTCTATTCCTATCATCATTTTGCTCTGTAAAGTGGAGTCTATTTATAACAGGAATGTTTTTGGACCAAGTCTGGTTAAAAAAACCCCACAACATCTGAGGTTGAAGTTGTCTAATGTAATACTTAAAGGTACTTCATTTCAAGTGGGACTTCAGGGTTAAAATTTGATCCATGGGTATAATGAAAGTAAAAGTCTGCAGAAATGTCTAAAACCTTAGCATCTCCTAGTCATAGGGCTTGAGAGACAATTCTGAAAGTCATTTTAATAGGAAGGTGATGCTATTGCGAAATCCATGATTGGGAAAAACTTTCCTTCCAAGTGCTGGTCTTCTCTGACCAAAAAAGGCCAAAAAAAGTCATTTTATTTTAGCTTAGTACAACATTGATCTCATTTCATTCTGGTTTTGGCATGTCTTGATTTGAAATTAAATATTTCAGGTCAGTGAAAGAAGAAAAACCAAATGTTACCATAATCCTCAGAATGTTGTGTTAGTCAGATAATGAAATTAAACATTTGACTGTGTTTGTTCCTGAACAATTTGTTCCATGAGCTTTTTGATGCTATTTCAACATCTTATATTGATTTCACAACAGTGGAGTGTCCCATGTGTTAGAAGTTCCAAGAGAAGGTGAAGGAAAAGCTGAGCAAAAGGACTGAGTTAATCAAGGTTTAGTGATCTGAAAGTTGAGAATCTTGCCCAGAACCTCTAGGGTCCCTCTGCGGGCACTGACTAAAAGAGGCACTTCCAGGAGATGGTTTGTCCAAAGCAGTTGAGCATGGGCTGCCTTTCTCCATAGGAACAGAAATAACCCTTAAAACTTGTATTTTTGAACTCTTTCTTCATCTCCCAGTTTTAGCTGCTGAGCTTCATAGTTTGTCAGAAGAAAACAGTACAAAAAGTCTCCCAGCCTTTCTTGGTCCTCCTGTTCAGACCTGTCAAACACCACCATAGATGCAACAGGCAGCCAGTAAATCTGGGTGGCTTTTGGGAACTTCCCTTCCCAGTGCTTTCTTAGCAACTCTGATCATGAGCTCATACTGTTTGTCTGGTTTGACATGTATGATAGTCCTATTTGCACCTAGGTTTGGATCCTGTCTGTGAATGCCTTTTAAGCCTCACACTAGTTCACACTTGTTGCAAAGCCTGGAAAATTAAGCCTTTCCTGAGCTGTACTCCTGTGGCATCACTACTGCATGTAATTATAGACTGTAATGTTATTTTATTATGAAGGTTTAGCAAGATGAGCAGTTTGGGACGCTTAATGCCTAATGCGCAGTTCAACTTGGCTTTGATCTCCGTTATGAGATTTATTATCACAGGGAATGCGTGTTCCACTTGACACTGTCTTGTGCCCATCTAAGCTGAGTACACAGACTTCTTTAAGGCTAGAAAGATTTACTTGTTCTCGTTAATGTCCAGGACTAAGTTTTTGCATGGAAAGAATGTGTTGCCTAAGTATGCTCTGATCCTTCCAGGTATAAGAGTGGGATAGAATAATTTGCTTTATTTCTGTCTTTCTCAGCCATCTGAGAAATATTTCAAAGATTTTTCCTGCCCAGGTTTCCACTGGGCTATAAGTGACTATTGTCTGTTTTCAGAAGTTCACAGCATATATCAAAATGTACAAATGAATATCTCTTTCCTCTTAGCACGCGCACTGGCTCAGATCATTGTGGGAGGGCAGTGCCAGTGTTGTGTACTTTGCCAGATGCTTAGCTGCTGTGATAATGAGGGCTATTAAGGAAACAGGGATATTAGATGCTGCAATCTGTGATAGTGGGGGATTGTGCTTGATGACTCAGAAAGGTCTCCTCGGCTGCTGTGTTCCTGTGTTTAAGGGAGGTGGTGTTTGTTACCTGCCAAGCAGCCTCTGATTTACAATCTCAAAAGCACTGTGAAGTGTCAACACCAAATTAATTTCTTTGTGCTTCTGTTGTAATCTCAGACAGTCCCTTCTGATACTTGGTGGTTGTGAAAGGGTGGTAAATTCAGCTCTGAGGTTGTTTTGGGTTTTTTGGCTCAAGTAAACATCAGAGGAAATCCTTTACTTTTCACTCAACTGTGCTATTAAGAAGAGCAGGGACATGACTCGGTTATGTAGCTAGAGTCAGTTAGAAGTGCTTTCAAAGGAAAAATATCACTTGTAAAGTGGATTGTCCTGTAATTTTTCTTAACCAGGTATATTTTGCTGTTGACTGTAATCATATAATCTCAAGCAACCCACATACTCTCTGCTTACGAACTTGCCTGCTTAGAAATCAGTATGTCATGAATTCTGCTCCTGGAGGTGGATCAGGTATGAGACCTCCAGAGCCAATAATTATCAATTGCTTCTGTCTGAATTTAGATGCCATCTGCACCAGTACACAACAGGAGCAGACACTGAAAGTTAACCTCAGGTCCCTGTGCAGAGGACCGTTAACATAGGTACTTTGCACAGGGCAGGTCCATCTATTGCCATTACATATGTCAGAAGTTTCTCATTTACTTCAGCAGCCCCAGTTTCAGCCTTAGCTTTGAACGCACTTAGTAAAGGATTTTTTATGAAGAGCTTTGATAGCACAGCATGCCTACTGCCTTTGGGTTTTGGGAATGCTACAATTGGACATGATCCCAATGAACTCATACGTGCTGCTGCCTCACCCTGTGTTGGTTTTGGTTTCCTGTTCTAGTCATGTAATACAGCATTTCATGATCTTGAAAGTTGGAGTTCAAGGAATCCTTTTTTGCCCAGGCAAGCAATTGTGTACCTTATTCATTTACCATATCAGGCCCTTCTGAAGGAACCAGAAGTACCATTTGTCTGATTACTTCTTGATTTTGCATGGGAGATGTTTCCCTTTTGTTTGCTGGCATTTTAACATACCAAAAGAGTGCCTTTAGCAAGGGGAAGCCCTACAGACAACCTCATACTGTCTCCAAATGGAAAATGGAAGTAAAACTACCAGGCAGTGTCAGATGTCTCGGTTCCTTTCTTTGACTTCAGCAATGTCCTTGCTGTGAAGCCTTTTCTGATCTAATTTACTCAGGTTCTTGGGATGCTGCTCATCTGCATCTTGTGCTTTATCAACATGTAATCATAGGCAGTTATCTGTTTGCTCAAAAATATAATTATTGTGGTATTTAACATCCACCCTTACAAAAGCCTGGTCACAGTAAGCTAAGGAAATAGACCTCTACCTCTAAAGAGAAGCTAATTCGTCCTAGGGGTGTAGTTGCAGTGAGCCTCTCTGAACTAACAAAGGGACAAAACTGAAGCAAGAAGATAATCACAGCATATAGGCTGGACAAAAGGCCCGCACACCAGGCTTGCATGGCAGCTGGCCCAGGCTAGCCTAGCTGGTGCAGGCTCCTGATATAGCTCCAGTCACCCCTGCCTGTGATATAGCAGCACCGGGTTCTGCAGGCTGAGGGTGTGCTGGCAGTGCTGGGCTCTTGCAGTGGCAGCAGTTGACCTGGTCAGAGCATTGCCAGCTCCAGCACTGACCCTCATTCTGGTTTGTGATGCACACGTGAATTGAGGTGCGATTTCTCACTCTCATCTATGAAGCTCCTCAAGGTGGAAGACCTTGGTTTTCATGATGCTGTGGTGTTGCTTGGATCTGTCCTCCTCCTGGGGAGAGCAGTGTTTGAACATGGCACCACTCATCAGTGTCCATCCTGATCACCCAGCTTTATGTCTATCCACAGGTTTTAAATTCACTATATTGGTGGGGAATGTGTTTTCACAGGGGCAGCGGAAAAGATTTTAACTTCATGCTTGACTTTCCTAAAATGAAACTGGCAACAGCTGATGGCCAATTTCTGTTGGTCTCATTGTGTTATTTTAGTCTAACTTCTTAAATCACAAAGTGCTTATATTCCTGGTTTTATCCTCACGGTAGCACAAACTGCATCTCATCTTCTGGGTATAAGACATGGTTATCTATAAATGCATGGGAGAGAGTGGATTATGTAAATGTGCTTATTACTCTGTTATGGTGCTGGTAGTGGTTGGTTTATGCTCTTTTTTAATTTGAGCTCATTAACACTTCAGGCAACATGGTTTTTCCCTGTGGTCTCAAGACAAACTCATAGTAAGAAAATATTGCCAAATCTATTTTGTTTGGGATGAGACACAAAAAAAATAAGAGGCTGCAAATTGTTGACCAAGCCCCCTTAAATCCCCCCTGTTCCCCCCATACCAGTCTTTGTTTTCTCACTCCAGAGCTGAAAGTATCAACCAGGAGCAAACGTACAATGTTTTTGTAGTTGTTTCCATAGAAATTAGGCAGTTCTGCTACACTTTAATTGCGTGTGTTGCAGATCATGTCAGAAGTCATTCTGACAAAAAGGCCAGGGAACCTTCATATTTTTGTTTACAGTATGTTAAACAGATGTTTTCTTCAGTGTAGAGATAAGACTACATTAAATATGATTTTACAAATAGAGGCTCTGGCGGCTCGGCTCCTCTCGGGACTGCTCTGATTTGCTTGTTGCATGATTATAATGGGTTTTTAATTACACCTGTGAGCCAAGGTGTATATCAGAACTAAATTACAAAGCAACTTATAGTTGAGATTTTTCCAGTGTACAATGAGCTAAAAAAAGGCTTTTTGTCCATAAGGACAAAGAAATTGTTTTTCACATTATTTAAATTACAGCAGCTTTCTGAGCAAACACAGTGATAACACAGAAGATTAAGACAGACAAACTTTTTATTTGTTTGGTTTTTATGATATATTTCTTTATTTTGGAAGATGCTTAGCCAATTTCTCCCAAGCAAGCTTAACTCCTTGTGAGCAGCTAACTGAGTCTCTGGTGGTTTTCGTACTTGAAGCTTACAGCAGGTTATTTTAACTTGGTTTTGTTTCTAAGACTTTTCTTATAAGAATGAAGAAGGCCAATAATGCCATTAAAAAAAGAAATCCCAAATTCTTGCATTTAAAAGAATGAGGACAAATTATTTTAATCCTTGAAGTAACAGCATTTAATGTAGGTCTATCTATTCTGAGTCATCTGCCGCTGTCTCTTAGGTCTAGTGGTACCTCTATCTACTGTGAGGAGTTGGACAACTTGAATCATAAAGTGGTTCTTTTGGTCATACGAATATTAACAGCAGCCCAGTAATTCCATATAGACTGGGGTCTATATTCCATATAGACTGGGGTAATATTCAGAACAGGCTCACTTAGTACAGGCTCTTAAAGATGTTATTTCAAATGTAAGTGTCAGTCTGATTCCAGACTTGCTTGGGCCAGTGGAAATAGGCCTGAGTTCAAAGGTGTGTTGAATAGATTGAATATCTTCTGAATTTACCTGAAACACAGGGTGAAGTTCTTGAAGCTAATTATGAGAATTAGGTTTTTTCCACTGTTGGAAAGCCATGCAGCCCAAGGGCTTCCCTTTAGTCAGACATAGGAAGGTAAAAAGTGCAAAAAGCAAAGCAGTTTGTCATGCTTGTCCTGCCCTCATGAGCTTACCCATAGGACAGCCTTTTCCTATGGAACTTTACTGTCCATGGATGTGGACATGCACTGAGTAGGCAGTATCTCTATTCTTACCTTGGATACATTTCAGGGAGTGAACTTGTTGTGTTTATGAAGATATTACTTAATGGCCCAGAGTGAATGGACCACTTGAGATAAGCCATATTTGAGGCAGCCTTTAGGCATGTTGTTCATGAACTTTCATTTTTCCCTGAGTGGAATTGGAAGGGAGTAAGCTGAATGTTGAAATGTGGTGATGGAAGAGTAACACAAAAGCAAGGAGTAGGAGGAAAGGCAGCGCATAAGAGGGTTAGAAGAGGTAAGTGGGTGGGAAGATGGAAGAAATAGAGATGGAGAGAAGGATAGGTAGTCAGGCAGCTCACACTAACTGATTGGTACTAGGATGTACTTCCAGAGGAGACTTAGCTGTCCTGCTCCAATTGTACAGAGTGCAACTGGCTGCAGCTACTGCCTGGGACACTGCTTTCAGATACTGGTTTCACCCCACACAGGTTTTAACAAAGCACTTTCTATTTTCATAGAAAAAAGTGGTATGTGATCCCACTGAGCTCTAACTTGACAGTAAATGGTGGTGGTGTCCATTGTAGTGGCTCTGGTTCAAGTGAAATTCAGAGGGTTCATTCATCTGGGATGTCATTGTACTGTGCTGAAGTTTCTTCCAGTACCAGGTCAGAGGCCAGTGAAAAGAGGCACTAATTCTGCTTCCAGAGCATCCTTCTTTCTTGGAAAATACTGAAGTACTGGCTGAATCCTGTTTGATGTAGTTGTGGCATGTTAGAGCTGGCATGGTTGCAAATGTCAGTCTCTTTGGGTTGGGGAATAATACTTATATACAGTTCTTGCTAGGACCATGAACACAGAATACAGAAGGCCAGATCTGTAACAAATATTTTCTATAAATAAATCTTTTCCATTAAATCAAATAATTCTTTATCACTTGATGAGTGTCTACCATTTCTTGCTAAATGTAGACAGAAGGGATGTTCTCCTCTTTGCACTGCTGACTTTAACCAGTGTTGAATGGCTTAGCTACTCCTAAGTGAACAGGGCAGGGCTGTCAGTTTCTGACTTTTTACCTGTACAGGGTAAATGTCAGTGCAGTAACTGAAGAACTTCCCTGATGATGCTGACTTGAAATGCATTCAGGTAGTATGTTTATCACAGTTAGTTTTCTTTTAGAAATCAAATTACCTTTGATGTCCAAAACCTCCATTTATTATCATTCAAGACCAGAAAGGCTGATTCATAAAAAAGAAGGTACAACCATGTTCAAGAAGCTGGCTGTGTGTCCTCTGTTTCTTCCCCCTGTGTGGCTTTTGGGCCTCCGCTGCCATATGCTTTAAAGGTCTTCAAATTATGAGTGTGCTTGCAATAGAGCAACGTACAGTAGGGCTGTGGTAACTGAGGACAGCATTATAACAAGTAGCTCTCCAGATGCTATCAACCTTGACAAGTATCTACTGAAATGCAGATGCTTCTTCCTTGTACCCAAAGCAGCAAATGGTTCAGCCAGAGCCCATTCCTCTGTCTCTAACAAGAAAGAGGGGAAAGGACATGCTTTTGAAGATACATAATCATGTGAGGCTGTCTGTGCCCCAGGGTTAGGACCACATCATGCAGGTGTTTTGCATGTTACTCCATAATGATATTTAATATTTGGCCTACCGTACTCAAAGCTCAGCCAGGAAGACGCAGGGGTATCCAAGGCTAGGATTTGTCTCCTTGGTTTTTGACTTTGTGTAAGTGAGATATGACCTCAGCCTTGACAAAAGATGAAATTTTATGAGCATTTACCTGCAGGTGGAAGATGTTAATAAGTATTTCTGGCATTCTAATATCCCTCCACTTAGGCTTTATTAAGAAAATCTCCCTTCTTCCTTTAATCACTGGAGCTAGACATTTCTCAGCTTTGCAGTCATTTGAAAAGAAATAAACACGCAACAAATTGCACTTGACTAATTTTGTTAAATTCTACAGGAAAGCAAATGTGAAGTCAAGTCTCTAGAGGTTGAGTCTTTGGCAAGAAGAATTTATAAGCGGAGTACGTATCTATTTGTTCTCTGATTATTTGCTCTGCTGACAGTAGATGAAGAAAAGACGAAGCAGAAGATTTGTGCTAATTTAGAAAAATGTTTGAAAACGTTGGCCTTGCAAATCCAAATATATTAGCTAAATGTTATTGAATAATAATGAGAACAGGCGTGTATTGACCGAAGGACTTGGAACTGTGCGAAATTAATTTGTATTTATTTAACACTGCCTTTCAATGGATCTTTGTTCGTGTTTCTGTGGCTTGGATTTCCTTGCAAGAGCTGATCTCTTTTTATAGCAGTTCTTTATTTTAGTAACCAGCCTAAGTGCCTCAGTTCCCTTACAAAGCTTGAACAAGAAATGGAGTAAATATACAAAGCAAAGGCTTGCTTCTCAGAGGTGCTATTGTTTGTACAATGGTAAAGTGCCAGCATCTCTGCTGTGGCCTGGGCCACCTCTTGCTGGATGTGCAGTAACCCCAAATCTTCCCAGACAAATGGCTAGAAGAAAAGGAGTCTCATCTTTGACTTACAAGTAGTGAGTTGAAGTGGGGAGCATGCAGGAGACCCATCCAAGTCTGTAATAGCAGTGATCTGGGCTTCCCCAAGCTGCAACCCCTTACCCTGAGCATGTTTCTCTCCTCTCATTCTGTGTGAAGCTCTCAACTTGATGCCGTTTCCTTACAAAAAGAGAAATGTTTCATCAGATTGAAATGAAGACAGTCATAAGGAAGGAGATCTGAGAAGGGCTTACAAGTAAAGGGTAGCTATTGAAAGCAAAAGATCAAGATCCCTCCCATCTTTACTACAAAGGTGACCTCCTTGCCTGGCCTGTGCACCATGCAGGAGTTATCTGTGTTAACTTCCTCGCTCTTCCAGCACCCTGAGTGCCTTCCTGGTGTTTATGCACCCCATACTGCTGTACCCACAAGCATGACAGCGGCTGGTCCTGTGTGCTACTGCTGTCTGCTGAAGAGCACATATCTGAATGCCATGCTCCTGAAGGCCAGTGCAGAGCATGGCCGGGTGCTCTTTGACAGACTGTGGCTGCAAAGTTCCCCATCTCTCCTTCTGTACCACAAATAAAGAGCAGCTGGGTTAATTTCATCCCTACACCTACTCTGGGGCAGCCTCAGGAGGCTGTTTAGTCCTCTCTCACTGAGATTGGATTGAGCACTCTAGGTCCTTCCTGACTTTTTTGTAATCTCTTCCCTCACAGTTCAATCAATGCACCCTACAGTTTGCTGCTGCTCCAGGGCAGCTAATGGCTCAAACTCAATGTGTCTTTAACTCCCTAGTGAGCACAGAGGGTCGTTACTCATACTTTTTTCATAACAGCCATTCATATGAGTAGGATTTTGCCTTCTCTACCTTTTCCTTTTGTGCTAGACTAAGCAAACCCATGTTTTACTGCCTCTAGTCAAGGCTGTCAAGCTCCAGCCTATCTGTACAATGGTGTATCCACAGTGTGGATGGGTAGTTTCTGAGCTCAAGTGCTTCCACTTGCTGCCTCTCCATCACTGCGGAGTCTGTGTCCTTTCTGTGCCCCACAAAGATGTTGGGATCCCCCATCATCCTTCCCATTTTGGGAAGTGTCACCAAGGACTTTTGGAGATGTCAGTGAAAAGTTTCCCATTTGCTGTACAGTTGAAAACCCAGAGATTAGGCAGCATTTGTAAAACTGACCAGAGAAGGCAGAATGTCACGTTCCTCTTCTTTACGGGCATGGAAGTGTTAAAAGCTTCTAAGCTTTGCTGAGGACAAGTTAGAGGTAGTCCACAGCATGCTCATAAATGGTCGCACCGTTGCCCTCATGTACATGCGTTATCTGTAGCAACTCAATACTTTGCAGAGGGCTTTGGGAAGTGTAAGAATGAAACAGACTCTTTTTAATCTCCTTTATTTCCTCAGACCATCTGGATTGAGTAAACACTCAAGACATCTGACAGGACAAAGTTGAACCTTAGCACTAACAGGTTCATATGTGCGTTAAGAGCCAGGATTGCTTGCATTCGGAATGCTGTCTCCAGCGTTGGCTCGCAATGAAGCCTTAATAGCTTTTCTGCAGCTTATGTGTCTTAAAGTAGGGCCAGCTATGACTTCTTGCCTCATGGGATGTTGTGAATGTTTATTACTTATTGCTGAGAGCGGACAGCATTACTGAAAAAAGCTATTGGTCTTATTTAAGGCTCATTAAGATCTTGCAAATTTGGCTTGTACAAAGTCATCCTCAGGAATTACCCATTGAAGTCACTTTACACTTTCTTGTGTAAGAATAGCAGAGCTGAGCCTTTAAAACGCTTTTCAAATGAATCTACTCTTAACGTGGTCAGGAGAATCTTACAACTGGCTACAGTGGAAGCATGGGATACGGTCCAAAGTAAAAGAATCGACACTCAGGGAGTTTGAATGAAATCTAGTAACTAATAAATGAAAAGTACTTTTGTTTATCCTTGCTGGCAAGCAGCCTGTCCGTAGTGGGAACACCAGCGCCCAAGTATGTTCTTTATCCATTTGGATTTATACGATGCTAAAATGGGAGCCTGGCCAAAGCATGAGGTGCCCTTGCCACAAAAAGCAAGGACAAAATAGGAGCTTAGCTCTGAGAGCTGTTCATGAAATCCATGTGAAACAGCTAACTCCATGAAATCCCTCCCTTCGCAGTAGCATATAACCATAGCGCTATGTGTATTGTCCCTGTTTGTGTCTGTCCCACACAGGATTCCATTAAAGATGCCGCGGAGTTGCTGACCTCTGTGCAATACTGAGAGTATGGTGGTTGTATTTGGACATACATTGTACCAAATGCGAATTAGAGGCCTGAATGGTTTATGTTTTAGTCCTTCATGTCCCTGCATATGGAGGACTTTCACATGGTTTAGTCAGCTCTTTTACTGCCTTGAAGTAGCACCAAGCATCCAAGCCACTGGCACTTGTGTGACTCTACCTGCCTCTGTACTTACTGGTGTCAGGAAGGGGATGAGTAAACCATAGGTCATCTTTCTAGGATTTAAAAAGAAAGGTTTCATCCTTGATTTATTTTGATGGGATGGTAGCAAAAGGAAGGTTAAAGTGCTGTTCTACCAGTATTGTCAAGCTATCCAATTCTTACCCTCATCTATAGCCCTGCTGTGAGTCCTGTGTACTTTTATCGAGGTTTGTGTTGATGGTCTGTGTCTGTGAGAAGGGAGTATTCCTATTTATTGTTCCTAATGCAGAAAACTAATATTCTACTTAATTTTCATAATGTGTTCTAATATTAGGCATTGGAGTAAGAGGCAGCTGTTAGATGTGGTGCTTTTTCCTGAGCTTTACACTCAAGATACAGGGTACATTGGTAAAATTTTGTCTGGTTATTGTGTGGATGCAAAGCTGCTGGAGGGAATTTGGAGGAATCTTTCCACTAAACCACACCTTAAATATTTGCTTAATTTTTCTGCGTGAGCATCTTTCTTTACTATGAAACCCTCCACAGCTAAAACCTGTGAAAGACATTTATTCAAATCAGGTGTATAATGATAGATGATACAGCATAACACAGTGTAACAATATGACAATCTCTAGCAGTAGCTTCATGGAGGGGCTTTTTAAACCACAGACCAAACAACCCCACCTATCACTAGGCATCTTGGTGGGCTGGTTCATGCCTTCCACTGGAGGGGGAGTGTGTGGTTTCATCTAGTGTGGTAAATCTGAACTCCTGTTTGACACCACTGCAGCCTGAGCTTGAGCCATTTGAATTTCACCTGTATGCAAAATGATTGGGATGGAAGGTGTGGGGGAAAGAGGCTTTTAGTTAGTTAGAGCTTTACACTGTTCATGGTATGATGCCTCCTGATGGGAAGCAGTCTAATAAAGCTTCCATTTTCAAGTTGAGATAAAAGCATTACCTATCCAATAGATCTGTGTGTAGACACTAATGCCTCTCTGCTTTGTTTTCACGTGTTATATGTACAACTGGCATTAATTGTTGCATTTTTCTTATGTTTTTCCAGTATGTTTTTAATCTCTGCAGGCTGTATTGATTTTTTTCCTCTGTTGCTTCTGCACTTGCCACCAGGACCTCCTTGTAGATAAGGTGTTTCAATTCAGTGTGTGATATTTCTTGGGAAAACACTCTAAAACACTTTTTTTTTTAATGTGTTATTTTTTTTCTTCTTTTCCCCCCTTTTGCGATGTATTAAAAGGAAGATGCTGGAAAAGAATTCAGAGCACAAAGCAGGGACTTGCCGTGCCCTTTCTCTTTCAGCAAACTCTTTTATTCTACTGTGAGGAATGAAATGCTTCTGTTACAGCAAACACAGACTTGTGTTTTACAGCAAAAGCTGTTTAAAAGGTTATACACAGGCTGTACACAGGGTTGAGCTTGGTAGCGAGAGTCTTTCTGTGTTGCTAATAGTGAGAAGAAGAGACCACTTATTCTGAAGTCACAGTTGTTATAGAAGGACCCTTCTTTTTACTGCTGTTGTCATGTCTTTAATTCAGAGCTGAAGGGATGCTTTCTGGAGAGCTAAGAGTTAAGGAGAAATATTAAGCTGCCACAGAATTAGGCTTGGGGGCTAAGAAGAGGGTGTCCTTGGCCATTCCTCTAGCATGATGAATGATGACAGGGAGTAACAAAGTTTGACATGGAGTGGGCAAATCCAGTGACTGCAGATAGATAAATCACAGTATTTTCTAGGTTGATAAGGCTTATGATAATAAATATTGTAATTCTTCATTATCTCAGCATGTACAAACACTATAGAACAATCTGAAAATACTGGGGAGGTGGGCTCAGCCACCACCTCCAGGCAAGCAGCGCTGCCAGAGATGACTTACAGTATATAGTGATCACTAGTGCTGTGTAGATGTGATTTATGTCCCTGTTGCTCACTTCTCACCATCCCACCATGCCAGGCACTATAAGTGGTTCTGCCAGGTGGCAGCTTTGCTCCCCAGCGTATCTGCTGCCAGCCTCCACGTATGCCCTCACCTCTCTAACCATAAGCTCAGTTGCTGAAACTTGATGTGAGCACAATTAACATTGGCTCATCAACCTCTTAGCTTTCAGCACATCCAAATTTGTGCCACAAACTAACCACAAACCAACCCTGGCCATGGAGGTCAGACAGAAGGGGAAAGGTGTTCCTGTCCCCACATTGTGGCTTTGGCAGGCAACTGCTGTGGCAGATCTGGTCCAAGGGAAGAGGATCTGCAGTTGTTCAGTGATAGGTCTTGGAGAACCCAAACCACTGTCAAGCCCTCTTCAATTACTCATATATAGAGTGCTTTCACTTAGCTTGGGAGGCAGGGCCTTTTCTGCCCTGTGCCTTCCCTTGGCTACACCGGACATGCAGTGTTGCTGCCTTCTCTCTTTTCCCAGTGTGGACCTTGTGAACCTGCTGCCCAGAGTGTGTCCTGCTGGGTCCTGGATATGCCACAAACACACAAACCCACATTTAGCAGCTAACAAACAGCACTCGGGGATCATGCTGGGCACTTCCCACAGCCTCTGTGTATGATGTGTGAGCTGGCAGCCTTGCCTGCCTCAGCCACGCATCATTATCTGGGCCCTTCAGATCCACTACTGCTCATTAGGTACCTCTCCATATTACAGCAATGTCCACTTGTGCACCCCCAGAAGTGTCAGGGCTGATGCTGCTGGGGTGATGACACTCATGCAAAACCACTGCTTGCCAGAGACAACTCTGGCAGACTGCTAGCTGTTAGTTCAACCCCAGCTTGATGCTGCTCTTGGGAGTGGAGGACAGGGAAAGACAAGCTGCTCTTGTTTGAGTCCTTAATGCACCTGGTGACATGGTTCTCTCTTCTATTCCCCCACTCTTTGACCTGTGTTTGGATGGGTTTGGCTGCTTACAGACCCCCCCATCAACAAGTGATGGGGTGATTGCACCGCATCTCTCACTCTTCCCAGTATTTAAGCGGTGGAATGGCTAATTTGGCTCAGGCCTTCCATCAAACTGGAGCAGAAGCAACTTTCTTTTAAAGCTCAGGGTTCAAAACCAGCCCAGTATTTCCCATAGCATTTTATTGCCTGGGAAGCCTTAGCTCTGCCCATGTACCGTCAACCTGGGATGCTCCAGCACCCAACCTCCCCTGAGCAGGGAGAGGTGGAGGAGACGAACTTCTCATTGAGCACGAGGATAATGGAAAGAGCAGCAGCCTGAGCGTCTCCCAGCACATGCAATGCAAGAAAATGCCACGAGTAGGTCAAAGAGTCTGGGCTCTGTTGTCACAGGCTGTACCTCAGGCAAAACACAGCTGAAGGAAAAATCAGAAACCTTCCAGCCTAGTTAACTTGGATCCTAAGCAGAGTGAGCAACGCTAGAGCAGGACTATCCATTTCCATCTGATGTCCCTAAGCACAACAGTGATCAATTCAAAGAAGAATTTAATATTAAAGATTCAGCCACCTTAATCAGAAGTAAGCCCTGATTCAACACAGATGTACGAGCAAGAAATGTTTTGAATTTCAGGTCTACACCCCAGCCCCAGAGAGCTAAATGCTGAATAGTCACCGCTCTGCAATGCACGCTGTCTCTTGGAAAGTTCTGCTAAAGGTGAAATGCGCTGCGGTTTGTTTTGCTTCCAGACTGATCTAACTAACTGTTCAGACTTTCAAAGGCACCGTGTAGGAGTCTGACATTTAAAAGAGGGAGAAAAAAAAGAGGGGAGAAAGAGTAATATTCCCATAGAATTTGAACGTGTATTTTCCCCCCTTTCCCTGATGGAAAGCATGCGTCCCGAGTGCTGCTGGGCTGGTGTTTGCTCCCTACAGGCAGAATATTGCTCCGTGTGTTTCCCAGTGGTGCAAAAGAAAAGTGTGTGTAGATGGGTGTGCTGATGTCAGGTTTGCTTCCCTGGGTCGTGAAGTGGGAGGAAATCGTTCAAGAGATGATCTCTACCTGCACCGTGAGATACAATAAGAAATACCTACAAAAGGCTTTTATGGGCTGGGGGAGATTTAAGTATGGGAAATATCGAGTGTGCTGCAGATTGGTCATCTGCCCGGGAGGCAGAGAAATCTCTGCTCTTCTTACTGTGACCAGGAATTTACCAGATTAAACTGGGATGCAATTTCAGTGTGTTGTTCCCCCTCTGCAGCAGGCAGAATTTCCATGCATGCATATACATATACAGATATAGAACAGACTTATATAGAATACACTGTTCTGATACATGCAACCATTTTCCCTATATGTTTATATATTTTAAGATACACTGTGGATGCAAATCAGCTCTGTGGAAGCACAAGAAATAAATTTCCACATCATACACTGAAGCCCCAAAGATGTGTCCCCGATGTGGTTTTGCCTTGGTATGAGCTTTCTGAAATACAGCACAAACCAGGACAAAACCTACTTTTTCCTCAGAAAAACATCACCAGGCAATACAGACTCTTAGAGAAGTATTTTTTTTCCCTACCATACTGGCACACACACACTCACATAAGTGATCTGGACTTAGATGTTAGAAAAAACCCAAGGTCTACAGGTTTGACAAACAAATGGCAAAATTCCCTGTAATCCCACTGAGAGAGTGTCTAGGTTATTCACTACAAGCTTCACTCCCAGGGCCTTTGCAGATGCTAAGGGAAGCTGTAGGTTTATGCTGAGTGCTAGAACGATGCTCTTATAGTCGGGAAGAATTTAGCTCTCAGAAGTTGAAAGAAATGCCTCATTCAGGCTGAACGTGTTGGATGTTACTTAGGCTCGTGGTAGCAAGATGTGGAAATAGCCTATTAGCTTATTGCCAGCATTGGATGTGGACTGCTGTCCTGCAAAACCTTATTCCCAAATTGTTCTTACTTATGTGATGCTTCCCACTGAAGTAAAACCAAACTCCGATGCTGTTCCTTCCTCTGAGCTTCCCTCTATGTCCTGTCTCTTTTCTTTCTAACAGAGATGCAGGCTGTTTGGGATCGGGGATTTCAGCGCTAATTCTCTACACTGTAGATAGTGCCGTATAGGTGAGATGAGAGACAATGAATATCAGAGATTTAAAAATATATACCTGTAGGGATTGCAGTAAAAAATGTCCTCATAGGAGAGCATTAATTGATATAACTGTCTGCAGAACTTGTTTTTTCACTATGTTCATATACTGGTATTATTGGACAAATGCAAATCAAAATCTCTCTTCTAATAATTTTGATTTTAATATTTTCCATTCATGCAAGAAAGCTGTGAATCTCCTGGTTTCTTTCTTCTGCTTTTATAGTGAGGTGAGCTAAGAATGCTTAACATAAATTTTAAAAGAAACTTAATTTACATGAAGTAAAAGAAAATATATTGTGTAAAAAAAGGCAGTAACAGGTCCTCTTTTCACTCGTTTTTTGATGAGGTTGTCTCTTGTAATTTTTAAGGGTATGTTTTATTAAAATAGTTTCAGTACTAGCATCTTACATATTCCAGTAGCATTTTAATATATATTATATTAGTGGTGTATTTTCAGTTCTCAAGACTGACAGTCTTTCAGTGCTGCACGTTTTTCTTGTTGGGGGTTTCTTACATCTGGTTCATAGTTGAAAGGGTAAAAACCTGCGAACTGATTTGCACCAAATTCCCTCGTAACAGCGAGAGTTTATGGTAAAAAGGAATTGTGAAAGTGAGGGGGAAGCAGGGAAGAATGAAAAATAATGGCAGAATAATTCTTGTAATCACTCGGGATAGGATAAGCATGAAATGCAGCTATAATATGAATGATAATCTGAAGGGGGAAGTAACAGCTGAAAGACTTTCAATTAAAATATACTAAGCTTAACTGATTGTGCAGATAAAGCACACTGATACCGCAATGATGGACGCTGTATAAATGCCAATGCAGATTCCCAGAGCCCAGCAAACAGTTTAATTAAAAATGAATTTCAATACAATTATTGTTGTAGCCTCACAAACAACTACAACAGAAAGTTGTATTTTGTCGTGTGAGCTCCCGACGCATGAAGCATTTCATTGTAGGGTATTTATGAACCCTGGTTTTGTTTCAGACCTCATAATGGGCAGTTGAAACACGCAGCAATGAATCTATCCGTGTATCGGTCCTTTGTTCTGGCATTTTATCCGGAGCTCTGATAGGCGATGGGGGACAGGCGGGAGCCCCCTGCTCGGCACATTGCAGCGCTTGGGTTGTGTTTCAGTGCCCTCTCGTGGCTCGCATGCTGCGGGGACATGGGGGACAGCCAGCCCCATGCAAGGGCTTCATACTCGGGGGTGCTCCCATGTAGTTATATCTCACCCCATCACACCCTGCATTGCCTTCCCGTGCTTCCAGCAGCGTCAGCCCCATACACAACCCCATGTGGGCATTGCTGCCCTGGAGCAGAGGTGTCCTGTGGGGCCACACAGGCTGATGGGAGTGAGCCAGGGCCACCTGCGCTGGCAGGAACAAGTCTCACTGTCACCTGTACCCTGGGAGGAAGCACAGACCGCCATCGCAGTCAGCAGGGGATGCTTGATGCTTGCTATTGACCCTGTTTCTGACCAGGTCTGACTTGTCCGGTCTCTTGCTGTGCGATGATTCACACTTTTGTCATGTATCTGGACATCAAGGGATGCTGCAGCCTGAGCGGTTCCTGCCTGCGTGGGTTTCTGTAGCAGTCAGGGGTTATGGAGTGTGCAATGGCCACTTCAATACTTAATCATGCATTTCAGAGTTCCCCTGTGATCTATATGTGCACGCTACTTAAAACATCTATCTGGTTTGTTCTTCTAACGTTTTATTTCACCAGCCGCTTCTGTCTGCCCCTTCCTTTCCTCCCAAATCAAGCAGTGCTTCACAAAGTGCGGCTCTCAAAGCTGGTGCAAGGGGCTACAGGCTGAGGCACAGGCAGGTTACAGGCATCTGCCAAGGGAGCATTCCACGCACATCACTGTCTACAGCTTTCTGTCTGAAATGAAGTTTCTTGTTCCCTTATTCCTTTTCCCTTATTATTGTTTCCTTATTATTCTCTTATTTTATTTTTTATTCCCTTTATTCAATTTTCTCTTTATTCCCTTACTATTATTATCTTATTCCCTTATTAATATTGTTTTTCCCTGATTATTATTTTTCCTTATTCCCTTATTGTTTTCTCTTATTCCTCAAAATGGTCACACTCATTTGTACCAAATGGTGCAGTACACGTGCTCTGGTACATAAAGCCCCATCAAATTCTAAATCAAAGTGACTTATCTAAGCCTGGTTAGGAATCAAGCTGTGACCATTCCATTCAGATCACTTATGACACAAACTAGATTTAAACACCTATCTCCAGAAGCATAAACCTATGTCTTCTGACTTCAGTACAGTTTTAGATGATGGTAAAAGTCAAAACCACCACCATAATTACCCATCAATTTCTCATTGTGTTTTCTGTAGTGCCCATCACTGTAAAACTTAGGATATGATGTTTGGAAGTTAAATAAATGATGTGAAACTTAGATCTTTGCTTCAGGTAGGCATTTTTTTACAGCATCAGGACTTGAGTGCAGGCTGTAAGTCTTGTCTGTGCACCACGTCTTTTATTGCTTCCTTGCTTGTACAGTGCAGCTTGGGAATTGTAAGGCAGAGGAGGGTGTATAAACTGCACAGCCCTGTACTTCAGACGAAACTGATCCCTGCTGTAGTGCTGCTGAAGGTAGGAGAGCTGCAAATGAGACGGACTTTTGCTCAATGTTTCATACAATCGTTTCACCGAGCAGTGAGCTGCCCAGCCCCTGAAGCCTTCTGCTGAGAAAGAGGCAGTAGGTGGAGAACATTGGTTGTCTTTTAGAAACATTTAACTGAGCAAAAATCATCTTTCCTTCCTCTGTTTTTCAGGTCTTTGTGAGGCTGTGTAGACATCACTTTTCATTTTGAGGGACACAGCGAATCAAAGCCAAACCAGGTCTAGGTTAGAGTCTTTCCTCTGTTACTGTTGTCCTCCAAAGGTGTGGGAATTTCCCCATAAGATGCTGTTGTATCACTGATACAACATGATAAAACATGGTTTTATCTTCTGATAAACTGATGTTCCTGGTGTGAGGAGGTTTCTTATAAAGGAGTTTTTGTAAAGAGGAGGAGAGGTACCAGGACTCTCTATGCCTGTGCTGGCTCCTACTGGCCAGGGATTAAAGTCAATGGAACCAAGGCAGGGTTTGAGGCATTCTTACATGGTACTGACAGAAGCAGTGATTTGCAGGTAGCTGCCACTTCTGCTGGCCAACAAGCTTAGCCAGACAACTGTGCTGCAACCATTAATAATAATACTGTGCACACACAGTTCTCAATCCTGTATTTTGTGAATCATAACACAGAGATATACCCATTTGTGTACATACCGGGTTGCCTTCTTTTCAGACTTCAGTATTTCACATCTCTAGTGTTGAGTATGAAGTGGATGTGGCTGGAGACAAGAGTTACTTCCCTGCTTTGTGAATAAAATCCCAAAGGACCAAGGGCTGAGATGCTGAGCACGCATTTCAATGGGCTTTCCTGGCACAGACCAGACCAACATGCAGGTCATGCCACTTCAATGTCAAGCGTGTGCCCAGTGGTGGGAAGAGCAGAGGGACTTTGTGGCCACAGCCCAGTCCTGTGGCTGTGAGTTAAAGTGCAGATGTACCATTGCTCTAGCAGTCCCTGTGCATCCCCCATCACACAGATAAGCCAGTGAGACAGAGCTTCTTTGTTTGCCCAGACTGGAGTGAAGTCTGTGTTGCCATGACCTTGCTTTTCTGTGACTCCTATTCTGGTGAGCCCTATCTTGTTGCTCACTGACATTTCCTTGAATGCAACTGTTATTTGTAGAACGAGAGGTGAATGCTTAGGAATGTTTCTGGAAGCCAGCAGCAAAGGCCAGGTTAATGGTTACTTGTGTGCTAACACAGACTCTGACCCACGCGATGCAGCCAGAGCGGTGGAGAGCATTGCTATCATCTGCTCACACAGCGCAGGATGGCACAGCACAGAGATGACCTAGAGCAGAGCTGTCTCCTCACTTTGCCTCATCTCTCATTAGCAGCAGCCTCTACAGCAAGAGATGCTTCTTTTGGAACTTAAAAAGTGAGCATGAACGCTGTTCAAAAGCCTGCTTGTTAGAAGACTAGAAGCGACTGGCAGCCTGAGCTGCAGAGATATAGAAGACTTAAAATACATATATATTAATCATATATGCCAGCCTATAAGCCAGGGTGTATAGAAACTGACCTTTCTGTTTCATCACTGCAGAGTAAACAAATTGCATAATTTGCTCCATCCCACAAGTACTTGTCCCCTCTCTGCTGTCTGTCCCAGTGTCACATGCTGCAGCTGTGTTTGGCAGCCTCACTCACTCCCTCTTCCCTCTTCTATCTTCACTGTTCCTTCACCAAAAATGTGGCCCAGGTCATTTGGGTGTAGGGATGAGTCCTGATCGGTTGGGCAGAGGCAGTGCAGATGGTAAACAGGACAACCTTGTTTTACTGTATGTCTGAGTTAGATACAGAGTTTTAGGTGGCTGGATGCTTATATAAAAAGGAAGAGTTCCTGCTGTTGGGGGAGGAAAACAAAGCTGTGTCTGAGTAGAGAGATGAATGTAAATGTCTGCCTCTCAAAAAAATGCATCAGAATGGAGCTCAGGGCCGGGCTAATGCGTGTTCAAGTACTCAGCTTTGAGTTCAGACTCAACATCATTCCATTTTCATGGTCTTTTCTCAGTATGTGTCTACTCCAGCTTGAAGAAAGTCCTCGAGTACGTATTTTTACATTTGCTAGCTAAATTGCACAAAAAGTTAATGTTCTCCAAGCTGAAGATCTGCATTTAGTTTGTCCTTGAGGTAGGCAACCTCCATCAGAAAATGTGTGCTCTTCATTTGCTGAAGCAAACAACTATTCTACATGAAGCTGATGTATAAAATAAGCTAAGAAAGCACCCTCTTGTGAGTACAGCAAGCTGTTCAGAGTCCCAGCTAAGCAGCACTAGAAATCTATTACTTCATGGAAATGATTTGCTTAATACTTTTAGCCCAGTTGGCAGTTTTTTTCCAACCTTTTTCACTTTTAAACACTTTTCATGTAAATTTTTGTCAATAGTGATTATATAGAAACAGTGTGGTAAAGGAACAGGGAAATTTAAGAGGAGTATGTGAGACTGGCAGTGCTAGAACCGAGACCTATCATAAAATACCAACTCTGCAGCCTGATATCCTTCGGCTCTCTGGTGGGTTTCTGCACTGAAAGACTTTAAAGTTCCCCTGTGTACAAATAAATCTGATATCCACTGGGCTGCATGCACGTACTTCATATATAATAGCAACATACAGTCCATCTCAATGCATTTAGGTAGGAACCCTGTCGCCCTATGTACACATGCTGGAGACACACACCTCAGTGGTGCCTCTGAGCATCAGCCCCATGTTGCCTTTTGTGGCTTAACTCTGAAGGGACCAGGTACCACTTAGTATAGCTGACTTCAATGTAAAACTGGGATCTAGCCATATAACAGGAGTATGAGCTCTTTATTTGGGCTTGACTGCTTATTTCAGGCATTCACTGAGGAATTGCCATCCTTCTCAGACATCCCAAAAATTGCACAGGTTTTTTATCCACCTTTCTCTCGTTGTTCCAGAAGGCATTTTTCCCTATAAGTTTCCAGATAAAGGTGAAACCATGGCCACTGAGAATTACGGATTATAGAGAGGTCAGCTGGCAGGAACACTCTCACCTGCATGCTCTGAATCCTATGCAAAGAATTTCTCAAGCTTAAAGAGCAGGAAGAATGGTAAAGACTCATTCTAATGGAAATTTTGAACATGTACTGAACCACCAGGTATAAAGAGAGCTTTAGGTGATGGGACTGGGGAAAAGCATCGTATCTATGCCATAACTGGAAAAATCATCCATGTCCTTTCCTTTGTGCTGAAGTCTGGCATTGTGGCATTGCAGCGAGATAGGTGCTGAAAGGGGCTGTGCCAGGAGGCTGCAGCATCTCTGCCATGCAAGGTCTGTGAGAGATGGCTAGAGGAGATGCAGTGCTAGTGCAGGGGACAGATTGGTGAAAACCATGTGAATTTGTGTGATATTTGCTGATTTCTGAATTCAAATTACCTTCACTTCTCTTTGCCTTCCTGCACTGCTCATTTGGAAGGAGGTTAGGTGACCTGGCATCCTTTATTCATGAAAGAAGGCCTGCAATATATGTACATTTGCCCTATGTTCATGGGGTTAATTCAGTTTTGGCAAAAAGTGCAGGGAATCAGCCTTGAAGACAGAAATCCTCTATTTCCCTTCCCAAAAAATGATGGTGTCATTCGTGCTGCAGTCACTGTCCCGCGTGCTTGCCTCCTGCTTCAACTTGAACAGCACAGGCTCTTTCAACCTGCTGGTCCTTGTCCTTACTGGATCAGTATAACATTGCCAGCCCAGTAGTAGACTTCACAGCTTCTCTTACCTCCTTCTAGCTATAAATTTGGTTGGGAGAACCACATTTATCTCTGGGGAACCACTGAGCATCACAAGTTCACGGCTCATGTCCTCCCCTTCTTGCTGCCAAGCTGTATCTCATGGGCCAGAGGACTTGCTGGCTATGGTATGAACTAAAGGTCATTTAAAAACTGGTTAGTTATCCCTCTTATAGGGAAAACTATTTAATTGTGTTTAATTGTGAAACTTAACACCATCAGAAAATTCCTGTTTATCCCACTTGAGCTATTACGCAGCTTCTCAGAAAGAAACCACATTTGCCACTGGGGAATAATAAGTCTTATTTATAGAGTAGCCCATGCATGAAATCCTCTGGGCAACCAACAAAACGCAGTCTGGCTTAAAAAAGAAAGAAGTCTGAAAAAAACATCTCCATGTAGCCCAATAAAAGCCAAGAGGGGTGAAATAGTTTCTTAATGTTTTTAGACCAAACGTGGTCAGAGGTAAACGAACGTCAAAGGGATTTTTAACAGATGTTCTCTGGAGCTCCAAACAGTTGGTAGCTGTGTGGGATGATCAGAAAAAGAAGAGAGAATACAGTTGAAGAGGTGACTGTGTCTTGACCCTCCGCTCACCAGAGCACCCCTTCTGTCTCTAAGAAGCTTTCATCTAAAACTACTGAAAAAGCTAATATGGAGGTGGCTGTGCAGAGCACCGAGTGACATTAATTCTACCCTCAGATGTGGCAAATTAGGAGAAAAGGCCTCCTGTTTAAAAACATTTCCTGTTGAGGCCTTGAGGCACCATCCCAAGGGAGGAACTTTTGGTTTATCTCTTCAACCCATGTGAGTAGGGCAGTCTCCCTCCTCCGGAGAGGCTGAAGATACAAAGGGACCTGAGAGCTGCTATGCTACCCTTGAAGACCCACTGGTGCCCTGTGTGAAGGGTGGATGTCATTGAGTATTAACCAGACATAGCAGTGGGGAGAAAGTATGAAGAAGGACAATAATATCTGTGTCCTTTTTACTCTTCTGGCAGAAATATGTGTTAAGTCCAGGGAGGAGACTGGGGACCGAAACCAGGGCTGGTCTCCATGCCAAGGCTCTCATCCGTACTTGCTTTTTTAAGAGTGAATTCAGGATGCTATTGAAAACCAGCTGATAATTTATGCAGGTACAATGGATCTCTAATATCTTCCTTCCAACTCCATTTCCTGTATGTTGCAGCTTTTATTTTAATTATTGCATTCCAAATGACTTGCCTTTCAGTCAGCAAGACTGAAAGATCTTGAAAGACCCCAGAAGTAATTTATGAGCAATTATCTGATTTTCATTTTTAGCAGTCTGCACTGTCCCCATTTCTGTCACCTTGGAATATTCTTCGCCACAGTCTAGATAATTTAACTAATAGGAAGGACACTCATTTTAAAAGGGGGCTTTCTAATGACAGGCCCTGCTGAGCCTGCTGACACTGGTGTGGGTAGTTGGAATTATTATGGTGATTCTCAGCATTTTCATTAATCTCTTCTGCATTCTCTGGGGTTTCTGAGCTGAAATTTGCCAGGCAAGGTCTTAGAAAAGTAACAATTTTTATTCTCTTACCTTAGGGTCTTCTTTTCCTATTGTGAAAGTCTATTAAATAAGTTAAAAGTAGTTCACAAAACTACAAATGAAGATGGTGACAACAGGCTTAAGGCATATATGAGTGCAATGACTGTCTGCTGGAGTGGTGAATTTCCTTTTTCTTATTCCCTCCAACTGAACATCAGGGTCCAACAGGGAAAGACATTTTGGGTGCTGAGCCACTCCTTGCTTAGGATTATAGGTTTGCTGAGGATTGCTTTCCTGGCTCCATGGAGAGGTGGTGGCCACTAGAAGGCAACTGCAAAGAGGTCCCTTGGCCATATCCCAATGTGTGCCTTGTGTCATGGCCTGACAACAACCATGCTTACCTCTGGGCTCCTCAGAGGTAGAGGGAAGGAATGGAGCAGCAGTGCATGGGAAGAGAGGAATGAAACACATGCAAAGTGCCACGTGAGGGCCCATCAGCTGCGGTTCTTCCACCCCACAGAGCATGATGCAGAGCACAAGCCTTTCCTCTGTGCACTCTGCACAGCTAAAGAGTCCTGCAACATGTGTGGGAAAGCAGGGACTAACAGACTGCTGTGTGGCCTGGCACAGCCAAGTGACCATCCATTTTCCCCCTTCTCTCTCTATCCACTATGCAAATTGTCCAGTTTGACTATGCTTGACCAGCCCTGAGAGGGCAGGGAGCTCACAGAAGAGCTGGTAAAACCAAAGCTCTTGCATTCCTGCAGTACAAGGTCTTCAAAGCAGTTCCCTCACGAACAGCCCCACAGAGGTGCTGGGACCCAAATATCTTTTGTCACCCTATCACCATATGGGGAAAGGGTGCCCATAGCTCCTCCAAACCAAAGTAGCCCCAGAGCAGAGATCCTCTGGCAAAATGAACATTTCCTCATTCTGGTCGCTATCAGAGACCATCTATTTTCATCCCTCTCAGGTCCAGTTTTAATGCTGAGACTGTTGGTGCTTCAGAATACAAGAAAATCCCACTGTTTGCCTGTACAGCACTGACTGCAGGAGGCTTCATTTTTGTGTGAACATTTGGGCGCTACCACAATCCAAATCACAAATGTCATTTTTGTGTTTATATTCGCTTCCCTTTGATCTCTCCCACACTATGATTGCTGATAGATTCAGCTTGCTTAGAAACAAATATCTATTGCAGCGATGCTCTTCCATAAATAGCAATTGTGTGCTTTTAATCGGAATAATTCTTATTCCAGCATGTATCTGGAAGGGGAAGGAAAGTAAAAGCATTTAGAAAGGCACAGGATGTGTGCATGTGTCCCAGTCCTCTGCACTACAGTGTGTGGAGCTGAGCACAAAAATGACTGCAGCTCTCAGCAAACATCAGAGTCTTTAGACATTTAAACATTCAGCATGCAGAGGAAGAAAAGGCATGGCAGCTACCAGTTAACTGGGAGGTTTTGTTTTTTTTCTCTCTCTGTTCCTCTTGAATGCACTTAGAGGGGATGGCTCAGAGGATTCAAACTTCCTCACTTGCTTGTGGGGGGAAAAAAGAATCATCCCTGCTTTGGGAACCCAACTTCTCTACCCAAGAGGCAAGTCACAGGCGTAGCACATCAGTGGGTAAGAGAAATGCTTCCCTTGCCCCCACCCCAACACCTCAGAAGTGAAACCTGGGTCAAATCTTTTCATGTGTTGCTTCTAGCTTCTTTAAAATGGTGTTTCCACTGATGCACACCAACGTGATGAACATTTTTCATGTATTATTAATGCGCTTCTTTGTACCATGTTCCGAAAAAAAAAGTTTTGATTTATTGCACACCTCAAACCCAAAGTGACAAATCAGTGAGATGGCAGCGGGCTGCCTCTTTCTTTCTCTAAGATTTGAAAACTGAACTTAAAAGTCTGGAATTATACTCAGATGCATTCCACTCTTGTAATATTAACATTTTTTTTATTACCTGAACTATTTTCCCTGTCTCCCTTGACTCCCACAGCAGGGACTCTCACATTATTTCCTGCAGTGTTCCACCCCCACTTTCAGAGACCTGGATTTGAGAGGCTGCCCTACCGTTTATCAAAGCTTTTCCCTTGGTCATCAGAGAGAGTCTTGTCTGGTTTGGGCTCTATGAAATTGTCTGCTTCTACTTTTTTCCTTGCTTTTTCTTCCTCTTCTTTGTATCGAGTTATCTGTTCACAGCTGAGTAATCTCAGTAGAACTGCGGGGATGGAGATCTTCTTGCCTCACGTCAAAGATACAGAACCTTTTTCAGCTGAGCCAGGGATTGGTGATACGGAGGGGTATTTATAAGTGCACACAAAGTAGGAATGAGGTGTCCACTGTGGCAATTCCTGTACAGTATTGTATTGATCTTATATACCTCTGACCTCTCTGTCTCTGCCCTCTAACCATACGGTGCACCTCCACCAAGACTAACAACTTCCAGCCGCCTTTACTGCTCAGTGCCTCTCGAGCAGCAACCATCTTTCTGGGAAAAGCAAAACCAAAGCAAAGAAACTCCTCACCAATCAGAAAAGCAAAGTCTTTGTTTCTTTTCTTCAAGATGTAGGATTTTCTCCCAAACCAGACCTGTAGAGTTTGTAATATCTGTTCTTAGATGAGCTGACATGTTTAAAGCTCGGTAGATTGTAAAGCAGGTTAAATCATTACTATATTTATCCAACAGAGATTTGGGAATCATTTGTTTGAGAAGAGACAAAAAACTCTGTTTTAACCTTAGATAGGTTGTGAGATAATAGACTTTAAATTGTCAGTGTTGTTGCACAGAGAAAAATCACAGATCCTTTCTCAGTGAACCCACTGATGCCAAATTTGTAGACTGATTCTATGATCAGCAAATATTTGAAGTATATGGTATTAATATAACTGCAGAGTGGTGTGATACAACTCTAAGTAAATGCTTTGGTTGGACTTGCTTGGGGGTTAAATTCTTTGTGTGTTTTCAACTGTCCATTAGGGCTTTTTCTCTCGCAATGTAAAGCTTCTATCCTGCCTGTGCTTTACTTCATAAGCTCTTTAATAACATTTCTCTCTGCAATCCTTTTTGTAGTGCAGTTCACATATGCAGAGATTGTCACATGTTCCTAATCTCTGTCCATTTGTGTGATGGTCCTCTGAGCAGGAGCCTCTTGGTAATGGGAATGAGTCTCCCCTTCCTGGGAGTTGGGAAATCACCTAGCCCAGATCAGCATCTATGATAAAGATGCTGACACCAGTGCTGCGGATGGCTATTATTTATTTATGTTGTTATAACTGGGTAATGGAGTTCTCTTACCTGATATCAATAGAAATATCTTTTTTACAGCAACATTATCTATACAA
Source organism: Coracopsis vasa (assembly GCA_026283785.1). NCBI lineage: Eukaryota > Metazoa > Chordata > Aves > Psittaciformes > Psittacidae > Coracopsis > Coracopsis vasa. The sequence goes on from JANHGB010017259.1 coordinate 52,518, forward strand.
GTACAAATGATGGGGAGGTTTCAAACTTCACGGATCAGTTCCATGATTGCTTGAACAGAAATCTAGATCTACTTTCTTTGTATTTATTTTTGAGTTATTCTGGGGGTTGAAATCAAATTTTTTTCCAAACATCATTTCCACACTTTCCTTCCAAAAAAGTGTATGAGAGAGAAGCCCCCTCTTCTGCTGTATTTCTATGTTGCAGCCCTTTCTGAGCATATGCACTTGTGCTAATCACTTTCTGTGGCTACTGTAGCTGCCAACTACAATAACAAAAGCATTAATGTCTGCTTAAGATCCAAAGCTATGCACAGAAAGCAAATTTTGAATGTTAAAGTGAATGCAAGAATTCTAAGTGCCAACAATCTGCTAATGAGGCAGTGAAAAGGAAAGCAATGAGCTCTATACACCAAACCAAGACTTTACCAACCCAGCTTAATCCACCCTTACCAGAGGGCTGTAGGAGACTGGTTTGTTAACGGTTACAGAATACAAAAGCTGTAAGGTATTAATGCATATTTTGTAAACAGGAAAAGTCGGCTAATTTATAGAATGAATTACATATAATTTTCCCCATCTTCTTTTGCCTGCCAGCATAACTATGCCCATGCTGTGCTGAAAAAACATTTTCATAGATTTGTGATGTTAACTGTTGAATCTGTATTTATGAGTTTCCATGATGTTTCTGTAATAATAAGATTATTAACATCTTTACTTAGTATGAGGCACTAAGGCAATCAATGCATGATACTCACCCGCCTGTAACAGTAGCTGGTTCATTAGCAGGGACTGCTATAAGGACTGTGGTGAACATTAAGGAATATATATTTATTTTCAGCAGGTACTCTATTCTGTGCAATCCAGCATGGGAAATGGGGAAGGAATTTGTAAAGCTCTCATTGGCAAAAAAATCTTCCCACAATGGCATTATTCGTACCTTTTTATACCTTTTCTTTCTATTCCTGCACCTGAAGGTGCCATTGGAAAAACATGAGTAGCACAAGTCTTAAGGCAGACCCAGAGAGGAGTTGCTGGTCAAACTGGTCCTCTATTTTGAGTGTTGTCCTGAGTGTGGTTCTACCAACAGTTGTGTCTATGCAATATTTTATCTAGTTCCCATTGTCACAATTAGCTCATGAGAATATCATGTGCTAATGATATTCTCTTTCAAAAGCCTCGTACCATCTTCAGACATACCTTGTGCATGTTGAATTCTGCTCCATCTTTACTATCTTTTTCTTTCAAGAGAGACCAGCAAGGATAGGGAGACAGTCCTCGACATGACTGGCAGAACCTGGATCTTGCAGCCTTTTGAGAATCCCCAAATCTGGTGGCACCCATATCCTTTGTTGGGGATATGGTTGCTTCACCATTGATGTATGGTCAACAAGGCTAACTTCAGCACTCAAATGAAACCTTAGCACTGTGAGGAGCAGTTGCACGCTGATGACATGGTGCTGAATACATCGTTTTGACTAGGACAGAATTTGAACTTATGTCAGTTGTTAAACTTTATTGAGTCAGATTGCAAGTCTCCATGCTCAACTGAAGAGCTTGCAACAGCATGTGAAAGTGACAGGTAGGGAAAATGCCATCATTAGGAGTATTTCCATAATGTCTGTAGCTCTTCATCAGCAAGCAGACACGCTGAAGTGATGCACGCTGTATTTTCATATTAATATAAAGTGTGTATGAGTGGCCTTTGTCAGTTTGCTGTGTATTCAGGGAAAGTTCAGACTTGAGTATCTGACCTGAATTTGGAATTGAGTGGTCCTTTCAGTGAAGTAAAAGCTCATTTTTCATGACAAGAATCCATTTATTAGGTGAACCAAAAACCCCATGAACATCCAGTTTTAGGATTTCAAAGTGCCTTCATACAGGTTCTAGGAAACAACTTGCAAAACATGCAGGAATTTATACGGAGATGTTTAATAAATCAAAGCGACACTTACAACAATGAACATCACTCAGTTTAGGTGATTAGTTCTTTACAGTCATTAGGATTGGAGACCAGAGAGTGTGGACTAGTCTCTTTTTATAGATGATTGATGGGATGAGAGAGATCAGAAACAATATTGTAGACAACAGATGAACAGAGAATATTAAAAAAGCAATGGGGGGAGGATTGAAGCCCTGCTGAAAGATTAAAGAATAGAAAGAAGTACAAATGAGCAAATCAATTATTGTGTGAAGATTTCTAGCATGTTGTTTAATTCATATTGGCCTGTTCTATATTTAGTTTCCTCACAGTTTCTTTTTTTATTGATGTTTCTTATAGTTCCCTCTCTGGAATCTGATTCTAAGATGCATCACTGAATGATCCTTTGAGGGGAAATGTTACAAAACGAGACCCAATCTAGCAAACATTTTCTGACATGAGCCGTCTTGCCTTAACTAAGCAAAATTCAATGATGCTGTTCCTGCTTATGAAAATCACTCGAAGCAAAAAGCTTGCAAATGTGGGCCATAAAGTGGGCACCTCTGCTTGTGGAGGGAAGGGTAAAGGAGGAAAGGGAAGGGGTAAATTCACACGTGCTTCTTCCTTACCTGGGAATTTATTTTGGCATCAAGTATGTGGGGTGGGTTGCTGGAGGGATAAAGCCTTGCAGAGCGAAGGGGGTTTATGTGCAGTGTCTACCTGTCAGACCCCTTGTTCGACATGACGCCAGGAGTTGGGCAGCTCTCCCATGGGAACCTCAGCTTCAGGAGCAGCTTCAGGGGCCAGGATAGCTGGTTTTTCCACCTTGTCCTGCTGCTAGGAGCCTCCTTTCCCAGAACATCCTGTGCATGGCTCCTTCCAACATGGGGATCACTTGCTTGGACTTCTTGCATCCCACTTGATTAAGTGCACAAGTGAGCACTGGTATGGGCTAGAACAATATACAACAGGCTCCTCTGGGAGCTATAGAAGTGAACTGGAGCCATTGTTCCCACTTAGCTGTTCCCACTTAGCCATTCCTCAAGCCATCCCAGTGAGCCAGGCAGCTTCAGATCAATGTGTGAGAGGTAGGAAGAGGAGCCCAGAGGAGAGGGATTGAGGTGCAGGTGCTGTAGCAGAGCTGTGTGCTGCATGGTGAGGGTTGTGCATGGAGGGTGTTAAGGTAGACAAAGAGGATGTCTGGGAATGGGTGTCAGAGTGGAGAAACCTTTGTGCTTATTGGAGACACCATGGTAAGGAAAAAACACGAAATAAATACATATTGTTAAAATGGTGTTCTCTAAGCACAAACTACAGACTTTAACATAATGTAAACATATTGCTTTGCTGGCTTCAGGATGCCATTACAGAGCCAAGCTCAGGCTGTTCACGAATCAGTTCCACTTAGGAGAAAGTTTGAATCAAGTTTTACAATAAATCATTGAGTTTTGCAATACCTGGCTTAAGGATGGTTATAACATCACTGTAATTGTTTTGAATGTAAACACCAAAATGTGCTGCTCCCCCACACCAACACCTCAACACTCAAAATTTGCAGTGAAAAGTTAGGTGCCTGTCTAAACAGGATGAAAGAAAAGTGCTGCTTTCCACACACAAAACGTCAACTTCTTCTCAGAAAGGTCTTAACAGCCAAAGGGATTCACTGATATCCTTTTTCTGAAGCATTTCACAGAAGCATGGTGATTCCTACCTCTTCTTTGCGTTTTGGGAGACTGTGATGCATCACAGGAAGATTGCCAACTGGGAATGTCCATGTTACTACCAAGGGTTAGGGAATTTGCTGCTGTTGTGAAACACTGTGATGGTACCAAAGTTTCCCAAGCTTAAAAATATTCAGTTTTTGGTTTAGGGCTCTGAAGCAGCAAAACCATGGCGACTTTCCAGTGAGCTGATGCAGTTGTTGGCTGCTAACAAGGAAAGCCTCCCTGGACAGCATCTGCATTTCCCTTTATGTACCCCAGACACTGATTTTTCACAGTGCAGGTCTCTCCATTCTCTGTCTGGTTCTTTGGAGGCTGTGCTGGTGGTGTGAATTCAGAGACCCTCTGGGCTTGTGAGCATCTTGCTCTCATCACTTTCCCTGTTTCTAGCTCTGGATACCCACTGTTGGTGGACCTATAAAGCCTGTAAGATGACTGATTTGACTGCAAAGAGAAGAGCAGAAAGTGGAGAGTGGAAAATGGAACGCAGATTTGAGAGCAGCTTAGCCAAAAAGGGGCTGGTTAAAGAGGACTTGAGGGAAACAGGCTGAATGCAGTGAACTAAGGGGAAGGAATAGTGGCCGGGATCTTCAAAGGGGGTTTGTAAGATTGTAAGGGGGAATTCAGTGTGAGCAGTACACAGTCCATTAGGATCTGCTCATCATTACAGTGACTAATTTACAAGCTGTTAGTCCCACAGTTATTGATGTGGAGCTCACATTTAGCATTGCTGCTCAAGAGACAGCTTTCCTATCCCAGGCAGTCTTACAGAAACCATAATCAGTTTTACTTGTGGTTGCCACTGCTACTTGGAGACAAGTGCAAACAGTGCTGTGCTGCTTCTCTTGCAAATCTCAGAGACCCAAATTCCATACTTGTTTGATTTTAACTATGTAAAAAATAAGCTTGAACACTGGGTTGGTGTCCATAGAAAAATTGCTTTTCAGAAGGAAAATCCAGGGTTGAAATATAGATTGAGATGATGGAGCAAAAAGAGGAATTGTAACCTGGGGAAGCTGTGCTTGAAATAAAATCGATGTCTTTGTGCTCAACCATATAGGTCCTGCTCATCATGTTAGGCCAGCCACGTTAAGCACAAAGCCAAGGTAAACATGACATAACTACTAGATATCTTACACATTTCATTACCTCCAGGTAAGCCAGTGGCTACAACTACATGCTGCTTTGGTTGAGCATCCTTTCAGCTGGCCATTCAGATGGCTAACTCTGTGTGCAGTAATGAACATTAGTAAATAAATGAAAATTGAAAATCTTTTGCATATTCTTTTTCATAGCCTGCACAAGGAAAAACAAAGATCTAAAGAGAGTAAAGTAGCTGTATAGTTCTTATTCAAGTAAGAGTTGTTGGCTCTATCGGAACTGCAGAGCTGTACTTACATTTGTGAATCGATACACTTGAAGTTATTTGTCTCTGTTATTTGAATCATTTAGACAATTCATTGAACAGCACACTAAATTTTTCTGCCAGAGAATCATCAGATATTTAGTATATGTATTACTGTATGATCTCCTGTTTGATTTCCCTCCTGGAAACAGATGATATCTCACTGTCCCACTGAACAATGTGTGATTCCTCTTCAAAATAAAAACACTACAGTGAATAGAGAAAAAAAATCATCAAAATTTACATTATTCTTTTTATGGCATATTTTGGAAGCAAGGGGTTTTTTTAAACCCACATTTCCTAGTTTGTGCTTGCCTCTAAATGCATGCAGAATAGCATGGGGGTCAGACTTCATTATGGTTTTACTTCTTCAACAGGAAAAAAAGTAGTTACCATAATGTTCATCACATTCAGCTTGTTTGGGGATTGTAAAGATAAATTAGTAAGGAAGGTGGTGTCCTCTACACTGCAGTGTAAGAGGGAAAAAGAGACATGGATGCTGGCTGAAGTGGCAGCAGGTTGTGTTGACTTTCCAGTTGTTATGTGATGTGCTTTAGAAGTGCCTGGCCCACCAGTGTAGGGTAGGTCCATGCACATCTGTGCAAACTGCTGCCTGCTGAGCCTGGCCACCACACTGCGCTGCTGCTCCTCACCCTCTAGTGAAGAAAATCCTCATGGATGCAGTGCCAGGCCCTAGCATCAGGCTTTCAGGTCCAGCAGCACCACTTGGTCTTTGCTTTTACAGCATCTCCTTTCCTTCCTACTCTCTTATTGCTGCCATCGGGTTAAAAGCCAAATGCTGCACCTTCCCTAAACCCTATCTTTTCCCGCAAAGCAGTGGGATGGCACTGTCAGCTGCTGCCAGCTTTCCTCTGAGAGCTACTGCCTGCTCCCACCTCTAGCTAACTCCCTCATCAGAGAGTACCTTGTGGGGTTACAGCTTGTATGTTCTCCTTTGGAATAATATTCCCTGCTCTGCACTTTGTCTGGAGAAGGACAAACAGAGCCTGTGGAGGAGGCGTTTGGTAACTGGAACAGAGAGACTATATTAGCTCTACTTTTGCAGTGTAAAAATATATCTGTTTTAGGATGATTGGACAGAATTTGGCCCTTGGGATTTATAGCCTAGGCAGGTTAAGTGAGAGCCGTGCACATTAAATGCAGACTTTGAGGTAGGCCGTTGCATCTTTCCAAAAATGATGTTACCCTACGGTCAGATTTTGTTTGTTTTTAATACTCTGTAAATTTAATACAGGGGCTTTGATGCATGTTTTTCAGCTTGAAAGCAAAACTGTCTTCCTTTGTCCAGCACTTTACAATTTTAATGCTTTTAACAGGCAGCTCCAAGACACAAAACTGGGCTCAGGAAGCTGCACAGCTAACAAGAATATCTGGAGCTGTTATAGGAAAGATTTAAAGGAACACCCAAGAGGCCAGGAGGGGACAGAAACCTTTTGGCCAGGGCATACATCAGTCTTTGACTGAGGACAGGAACAAAGCTGCACCATGGCAAGTTGTTCTTCAAGGGCTCAGTGGTGTTTATACACCTTCACAGGAAAAGTCTGGTATCAAATCAGCGTCAGAGAGAGGTTGCTGGCCCTGGTGTGTACTGCTGGAGCGGGATTGCCTCCCTCCCTAACTAACTGAGCCTCTTCTTGCACCAGCTTTGAGCTTGCATAAAGCCTTTGAAGAGTTACTTCTGGGTTATAGCGGTGGGGACGAGGGAAAAGCCCTTTTGCACGTCCAACAGAACTTTCTGCTGCTGCACTTACTCTGGTTTTTGTTTGTTTGCTTGTCTAAATTTTCACTGTGCTTTTGATCTGAGCCCAAGAATCGAAACCATCGCTGGGAATGTGCTGCTAGAGAGAATTACGGAACAAAATGCAACCGCAACGCTTTAAATGTTGTTTTAAGTGGTGTCTAGACCTCATGCTGGCTTTCTGCACCAAGATGAATTTCACAAAGAGAATAACCCTCCTCCCTCCCCCCATACCCTCCCAGTTTATATTAAAAGTCAATTCCCTATACTCTGACTCAACTCCGGTCCTTCTGTATAAAGGGGAATAATAGGGCTTCTGCTTTCTTATTTTCATTTGCCATTTATAAAAGGCTTGTGTTTAATGGAAGAGGAGGGAACACTAAAAAGGAAGCATGAACATGTATAGGGCCTTTGAGTTATTAGGTTAATTAAAGAAAGCCACAAAATGGTAGCAGTGGAAAAGGCCAAAGTCAAAGCATCAATCTTTGCATATTCTATGGCATTGCTGTTGAGTCTGAGGAAAGATGTCCTGACCCTTAAAAGGGCTGGCTCATGCTCTTGTGGGCACACTGCTGTTGGTTGATGCCAGGGAGTATTTCTAGAACCACGGGTTGTGTTAAATTTGTATAATAGGTGGGTTTGGGTTTATTTTACCAAAGGAATTTTCTCTCTTCACTCACAGCTGTGGTGATTTGTTTCTTCTGGTGTTAATAACTACATCTGCAGTTAGTTTATCTGACACCTTAATAATCTACACACACCAGACACACATAGGTAAGGCTCAGCACAGAATATTCATTAGTGCTGGAGGATGGAGAAGAGTTATCAGCCAGGATGGGCTTGAAATGCTTTCTGGTGTTGTGCACAGGGGCAGAAAAATGTCCAAGGAAAATATTTTTTTCTGTGGAAATTTCCATTTAGGTGAAAAAAAAGGACAAAATAATGTTTGCACTGTTTATTTTGGCAACCAAAACTACCCAAGCATTACAGAGAACAATACTTAGTAGTAATCCCAAATAAATTATTGAGATTATGGTCATTTAGGTTATTCTTTTCTTTCCTTTATACTAGACATCACAGCCAAGATAGGGCACCTCTTGTGCCTGGAGCTGCTCATTAATACAGGAAAAAATACTGAGTGAGAAGAGCTTATTATCTAAACAGGCAACACATAGTGAGAGATGGGAAGTTACTACCCACACTTTTCAGGTGGGAATGAAGGAATATTAAGAGTAAATGATTTGTTCAAGGCAGAACCCACCCCATCCACCACAGTTCTGATCCATTTGTTTTCATCTATTCATTCTCAATTTAAAAAGATTTAATGGTTCTTATCTATTTTTTCCTACATATTTATTGCTTGAAGGCATCTGTACTGTCACAGAGAAGTGCTTCATATCTGATGAGCAAGCCATCATCACTAGGATGAGCCTTGGAGATGTAAGGATTTGGTTCATTCCCAAAAACTGAACATCTGCACCCAAACTCTGCACCACCTTTGCTATTCACAGCAATACACTTAATGTTGTGTATTGCATCCCTGAAAGGCTTGGACATATCTTGATGAGCAAGGAAAGCAAGATGGTATATATTGGCTCACAACTAATAAGACTCAAAATGGCTCCAAAGCTTCTTTTCAGTTTCTTGAACTCCTTGCTGGCAACGCATTTCTACATATATGGAAAAGGAAGAAGGACTTTTACTTACTTAAATTTTAGTCCATCTTCTAAAATCAGCCGAAGTTGCAAGCAGGTTTGCCTTTCCACAGGGTCTGACATGAGGACCTCTTTGCCCCATATACAAAGGCAGAATGAAATGGATCCATAGAACATTCTCACTGGTCAAAATTCTTCTGGGTAAAAAGAGAGAACAGCAACCTTATTGCTTGTGTCTTATTATGTAGATTTATGTGACACAAAAAGGTATGAGCTTTGTGCTGCCCCTCTGCACTTGGTGAGATTTCACTTAGCAGCTTGAGAAGGTAAATTAAGTGTTAAACAGCACCCAGGAGAAGAGGGCAAGATGACTATGTGCCATGTAACACTTTTTACATATCATGAGCTGTGCACAAGGGCATATCTAAATAAAATGCATAGGAAATAGCATCCCGCAAATATGATCTACATTTTTTTTTTCCTGATCAAAGAGGCTGAGGGAAAAAAATAATTAAAAAGTAAAAGCCTTATGCAATGAGATTTGAAAGAAAACTTTGGAGGCTGACAAGACGCATCTGGCACAACTTCAAAGTCCTTCAAAGTACATATAATCAATGTTTGTCAATAGCAGTTTTGCATCCTTTAATTTATCTTTCATGGATATAAAGCATGATGTTATTAGGATCCAGTCCATACCTTAATTCTGTTTGAGATTTGATGAATCAGGGCTCTATTAAAATTCAGTGCAAATCAGCTTACTCAAGGACACATTACATAAAGTCGTGCGTTATCTAACTCCTTTTATCTTGCTGTCTTTCTAACTCCTTAAAGAATTTGGAATCTCTTAAACTTGTATGTGTGGCCACCAACATACTAAATCTCAAACACATTTTGCTTGTAGGCACCTGCTTAAATTATGCACGTGTGGCATAATTTGTATACCTAAATTCTTTGTGTATTTTGTGATGTATGAAATCTCCTTAGGGTGTTAGGGCTCCAAAGTGAGGAATCATCTGAAGTGAGGTTCCCTGGCATCCAGATTTCAGCACTTGTTACAGAGTCTGTAATCAAGTGCTCATGTCTTATCTTTTTCACAAGAATATCGTAGTCTGGATAGGAAATGATGAAGCCCGTTTGATTTCACTGTTTTCTTCCTTATATTTCACCATGTGGACATCCCACCCATCCATTTTATTTACTGTACACTATTTAGGTCCTCCTTTGCAGACAACCATGTTCATTTTTCTCCTGGTGGTGTTTAATGTGCTTATCACTATCCTATTTAACTGTTTCATAACTACTTAGAAAATGTATTGCTAGGGAGTTCCATGCCAATTTGGGCTGTGATGTAAGGACACTGTATTTTTATCACCCTCCTCCTTCTTCCTACTCAGGCTCTAAACTATCTGTGAGAAAGAATATGTCTTTTCACTTGTTTTTGTAACATGTAGCACAAACAAGATCTGAGCAGTGAAAGTTTGTCAGCACTTCTACAACAGAGGGCTGTTTATACTTGCAATAATATTGTGACCTCCTCAGTCGCTACTGCTGTTACAAATGCTTCAGCTTCTGGAGACTGGGAGGTACTCAAGAATTTCAACTTCTACTGAAAAGAGATTCCAGGTTCTCACATCTGTGAACAAAATGCTTGAGAGCAGGAACCACAGTGTCTGAAATATAGAAAATAATAAAACCGACACTTCTGAAAACCTTATATTTTATAACTAGATCTCAATATTTTTTTCAGTTGAAGTTAGTCTAATTCATACTTTTTTGAATTGACAGTAATAGTTAAAAAATTATTCTATTTCAAGGAAAATACTTTGGCTTATTGTCAATTTATGCTATTTTCATCTTTGATACTTACTGATTTGGAACATTTACCAGCAGTTAATGCAGTGATTATCTGGTCAGGATGCACTTATTTGATCAGGGTAATCTGTTGAACATTAAACAATATTTGAAGCACGGTTAATTATTTGCACTGAATTAGCTCACCCTTGGATGATTGTGGCTTGCCTGAAAGAGACGTAAGCAAGAAGAAAAGGCGAGTTTCAAGAAAGAAAAGAGCATAAGGATGGTTAACAGTGCTCTGACCCTTCATGTTCTTCCACTGCTCATTCTCCTAGGGAGCACACATTTGTGCGTGAGTATGTTTCTGAATTACTTTTCTTGCTTTGTGCCAGTTCTGTTTCTTGCTGACCCCTTTCTGGGCAGCTGGAGCATTTATCTGTGTATTCATATTGCAGGATACTGAGGTGCCCAAGTAAAGGCTGCACGAGAGAGAAGCCCCATGGTTTTTAGGAGCAGATATCTACATTGACAAGGAATATCCTATCTGGGTGTGTTCGGTGGACACCCTGCACCCAGGGGTGTGCAGTGGGGAATGCGGTTGTTTCCCCAGTCTTGGGCAGTGACAGATGCTCCAAACCACTGGGCTGCTCATCTTCGTGCTGAAGGGACTTGAGATCAGATTAAACAGGTCAGGGTATGTGTTGACTTGGAAGTTTTGAAAGCTATTTTGTCCAAGGTAAAATTTACCACAGCCGTAAGTTTTGGATGGTTGAATCATCATTGCTACTGACATGGAAGAAAGGTTAACAGCAAAATACTCAACACAGCTAGAGACGGCCTTTATATACTTTCTTAAATCTATTCATCTCTTCTTTAAAGAAGACTGAAAGAATGACTTGCTACCAAAACAAAGCTAAAACTCAGTTTTAAAAACATTTCTTCTGTTCCTCCAAGCACTGCAAACCAAGTAGGTTTTCCCAAGAAGGAATCTGAGGTTCTTTCAAACCCCTGCTTTCTTAATGATGGTTTCTATGCATGCAGGTTTGTGTTTGCTGAAATTCAGTGCAGAATTTCAGATGTTGGTATATTTGAGTTCTTTGGGAAAAATGTATAGTGAGGGGGTTTAAATTGTTATAAGTCTTTTTTGAAGAACTCAGTGATTTTTTGATCAGGGATTTTCAAAACACAATAGGGTATTTATTAATAATAATTTTATTAATTAATCAGGTCTATCTATCTGCTGACAGCAGTGGATGTGGCACACTTAATCCACTGGTACATATGGCCACTTACTGAGGGGATCAGCTCTAGGTAGTTCAATGCCAGTTTTACAGACATTGTGGGAACCCAATCTAATATAAATAAGCTCATAATGAGCTGGTTGTGTTAATTCACACTCAGTGAGGAAGATGCAGGTGCAGTCTTAGACAACACAAAGTCTTGCACAGATTTTTCCTAACTATACCTAGTGTTAGATTGATTCATTAGCTTTGACAATCCTAATCTGACTTTGCTCTAAATATTGCTGTGGAAAATGTAGTGCATATCCCTCCCCCCCGAAAATTCATTAACATTGCTAAAATGCAAAGCAATTCTGCTGTCACTGAAAAGCAGCATGGCAGAATATTCAGCAGGCTAGTTTTTAATAAAACATGGTTTTTCTTCATAATTAATATAACAAGGTTTTCTGGCTTAGCACTTGGAATGGATCCCAGGAATAAAAAAAAAAGAGGGGAATGAATAGCCTTGACGTGACCATTGCAAAACAAACATGTTATGAGAGGACATTTTTGCCTTAATGATTTGTTCCAAAGAAAAAGTTTACTCTGAAATAGTTTGAATGAAAAAAGAACAGATTTGCACTTTGCTGAAACCATGGAAAACACCCTTAAATTAGTATTTCCATCCTGTCCCAGAACTATGTATCTTCATCATTGTCATTTTTATCTGACTCTGGTTTGGGGAGTTTTTATAAGTAACACTCTGATTAATAAATGTTATTGGTTAAATATAGCACAAGTCGAACACAGATTTAGGTGATAGCTCCTATCAAGTCAGACAAAATGGAACAGGAAAGCACTTGGACGTTCATGGATCTGGCAGGTGTGGAGCAGGACCCTAAGGCAAATATTTCTGTTTGATTCTTTTGTATTACCTGAAAAGAAACTGATTTCACCTGCATGAATCCAGACTGTCTCCGTAAAAGACATAAAGCTGCATGATGGGTGCTAATGAGAACAAATTTTGGTCCTATATTTTATCATATATGATGCAACTGCACCAAAGATTGTCTTCAGACATGACAGGTCTTCCCAGGTTGGATTAAGTTATTTCCTGCTTTTAGTTGTAGTTCTCATCAGTAAGATAGTAGTAGTGTGCCTGCCATAAGGTATTGTATTGTTAAGTGTTCCTTATTTAGCCAAGAAGAAATCCAAAGAGCTCTGCTGCAGCAGATTGTGCAATTCAGCTTTGTATCTTCCCTTAATCAGACTTGTATTGAAGCAGCTTTTCTGAAATACACACAGATTTAAATGGCTTAAATGTTGCACAGTTTCGGGCTAGAGAACTCTGCAATGGGACAAGACTGGGCTAAATCCCACAACACTGTGGTGATGGAGCTGCTCGTATGCCCAGCTGCAGCTCCCATTTAAATATGCTTTAAAGTGCTTCAGCACATACTTGGAGGAGACAAAAAAATCAGCTCAGGCTTTCTCCTTGTATCAGAGTTCCCTGCAAACTCAACACCCCTAGCACCAGAGAGGAAAACATGGAGGGGGCACAGTAGCAAAGGGGCTCTTCACTGAATATTTCGGAACTTGAGAAAGTTGATGTCCACTAAGTTGTGATGGGGAGAGCATTTTGAAGTCACTAACCAAGACCAGTCCAACAACCAAGTGCACTTAGTAGTGGAAAGGGAAGGATTATTGTGCTGCATTAAGGTCAAACAATTGCAAAGAAAACTTACTATCAGTGCCTATCTCCTAACTGGCCCACAGCAGATAGGAAACTTTGCAGTACAGGTCTTTCCTTGCCTCAGCTGCTTGGAGACCAGCAATTTAGGGTGTCCCAAAGTCTACTCAATCTGACATCTTTTTCCATCCGCCAATGGATCTTTTCCCATGGCAAACTCCTACTCCTGCTCCCTTCACCCTCTCTCCAGCACTGCACCACTCATACGAGGGCTTTATGCTGTTCTGTGTCACAGAGTGATCACTGCAAAGATTAGTGGGTGCTGTCAAGCCTGTCTCGGTTTGTGGCCCATCAGGTGTGATGTCCTTCTGCAGCGCTCGCCTAAATTTGCCTGATGCAGCAGGAAAGCAGCAAAGCCTTGGGAGTGCCCCCAGCTAATTTTGCACCAGGCACTCAGAGAGGGAAATGTTCCTCGCTGACCCCTGAAGGCAATCAGCTTATGCCCTGAAGCGTGCAGGTTGATATCCCCTGTAACTAAAAGGACTTAATGACTCTGCATAAGCTTTAAGTCTAGCAGTATAACCTGCATTCCCAGCACTGGCTGCAAAGCGTTTGATAGCGCAGCTCACTTGTTAGTGTGACAAGCTGGCTCCTGTAGCCCCTGTGAAACAGATCTTGTAGCTTCCTCTTGCTGTGGCATCCGAGGCTGACCCCGTTTTCCACCTGGGAGCACAAGCACACCTCATCCACCAGTGAGCAGCTTTAGAAACAGCCAGCTGCTACCAGGCCATCTCTCACAGTGCAAAGATTAGTTTGGAAACTTTGATCTCTTGGAAAACAGGAGCAGGTAGCTCCTGTGCAGGGAACCGAGCTGGTTTCAGCAGCACATCCGAGGGCTCTTGCTTTCTTCCTGGATCCCTCTGGTTTTTGTATCAGGTGTTACCACGGGAAAGGTTCACAACTAAATAATCATCAAAATAAAGACTTTAAATGTAAACTTCTCTGGGTGCCCTGGGACCCGTCTAATGAATGTGTCACTCACTCTGAGGCACATGTTGCAGTTCAGTGTGGAGGCAGGAGATGCCTTGCTAGCAGAGAGGTGAAGAGCTCAGAGATTCTGGTGGAATCCTTTCAGAGAATGGTTTCCCAGGCTAAAAATACCACATGTGTTGCATGTGTGCTCCAGATGATAATATGCCCTGCTTTCATTATACTGCAACCATGGCCTTGGCTGAGAAATAGAATGTCATTGCTGGAAAAGCCACTTTCCCTTGAAGTTCAAAGACTGTCACTACCCAAGATGGTTGCAGGCAAAAATCTGGCCGATTGTAAGAGCATCAGAACTGTCGATTCCCTCCTCCTTTGGCGAGAAGCCCAGACAAAGGTTCCCACTGAGAGCTGTCAGCAGGATCAAGGGGTTCACTGCGAACAGGCAGTAGTTGTGTCTGCCCTCATGGCTCCTTCATGCCTTATGTCAGTTGCGGATGGAAGTTGATCAAATATCCATCCTCGTCCTCCAGTTCTTCCCCATCCCACCTCCTTCTCGGCTGCAAAGCTGTGGCTGCACAGAAGAACACATGAAAGGGGGGATATTTGTATTTCTGCCATGGAGGCCACTTGGTGATGAGTTGCAGGAGAATTTGCACATCTTAGTGCAGTAAAGTGAATAGGCCAATTTCTACCAATGATGTTTTATATTTGAACTCCTGTAGTGCTTTGTTGCAAACTGTGGGTATGTGCAGATGCAGTTCTCATCCTTGTTGCTAGCCTGTCATGCCAGCTTGAGTAGCTACAAGGTTTTCTCTGGAATTGCTTCTGGTTTGCACCCATGTAAATTCACAGCCTAACCCTGGGTTGGTGCCTTTGTGCTGCCTGTTTCTCCACCTGCTTTTGTGGTTTAATTATTCATTTTGATTGTAATAAGGGGTAGCGAATGTACCCGAGACACAATAAACAGTTCAACTGCAGAATGCCCTTGGCAGCTGTAAATGATTTCCCTTGGATTTGGGGTCAAATCTTCCTGGATTTATTCAGAAAGAATTAACTGGACATTTTTGTCTGAGAAAGAGCTGTAGGATTCTGTCCTGAGACCAAGAAAGCCCATGGTGCTGACATTACTGTTTGAAATCTATTACATTTCATTAGTCTCAATTTCTTATCGAATTGAAATGGAAAAATGGGGAGTATCATGTATCTGCAGCATTTAACCTTGGAACAAAGCCTAATTAGCAAAGTTTGGACGGTTCTTCAGAGAAGTGGAGTTTTAGTGAAGTGCTAATCATTACGATGATGACGATAGACAACAAAGGTCAGGTGAAATTAGGGTATTTTGAATTTCAGCCATTTCTTCCACCGTGTTTTTCTAAGAGCCCTATAAATGTAACCAGCTCCACACTCAGCAACGCACTGGTGCCCATATCAAATGTCTCTCTCAGGTTTTTTCTCTCTTTTTCTGCACAGTTCCTTTTTTATGAGCCTAAAGTAATAACATTTAAAATCCCTCTCCACAAATTCTTCCAGCTTCATCCCCCATCCCTGCGGACCTGCTACATACAGGATCCAGTGAGTTTATTCCCTCTTGAGAGAGCACACAGAGTATCGGTGTCGAGCTGCAGCAAGGAGACTGTTTGGTGAAACCAGCCCCGCAGTCTTAATTCCTTCTCCCAACCCCTTTTGTTTGAATCCTGCTCCTCGTTGGGCTCCGTGCTGCACCTCGTCGGAAGGACAAGATCCTCCTCTGCTGGCCATGAGTAAACACGGCACGGCAGGCAGGATGCCCTGCCTTCACTGCACCTGCCTGCACCCCTCCTGGACCCCCACTCTGCAGCCCTCAACCTGTGCCATCTCCTAACTGCCTTCTGCATCCCATATCCTGCATCCCCTTATGGCAGGGAGGAAAGGGTGAGCTCGAGCATGAAAGAGGTAAGGAGGTGAGCACTTGTCCCTCCTCTACTGCACTCCACCATGGAAAGGGAAGCAAAAGGCTAAAATCTGGCCTTGTACTGGCTAACAGTGAACCAATGCTCCAAAACCAGTGTAGTCTGGTGAGTGATGCAGTGGAGCTCAGAAGGGAGGGGATAAGTATCCACACCACGAAGTCAGCTTTGCCTGAGGCTTTGTGTATCTGCTGCTGAAGCATCTGACAGGCTCATGGAGTGGAAAAGCTCCAGGAAGTTCCAGGGACACCAGAGCCTCATGATTAAGATTGAGCTTAACCCTTGGACTCTCTGATCCAGGATGTTTTGTTTCCAGTAACATTGGTACTGAGGCAGAAGATGGAGGCTTTCACCCAAAAGCAGGAACCAAAATCTGGGGCTCAGCCACCCTAGACTACAAGCCACTGCCTGCTCTCAAGGATGTCACTGGAAACCTGCACATTTTCCAGGCAGCAGTTATTGCAAGAGTTTAAGGTATCTGCCCTTCCACAATCAGCTCTGTCCGTGGAGGAGTGCTTGGGCACTATGGGAGGGGTAGGTGGGTAACCTGGAAAAGAAAGTGGTGTAGCAAAGTGCTAGTTCTCTGATCTCTCTCCTTCCCTTGGTGTGTGAGCAAAGCCTTGGGCACTGTGCGAGTGTCATCTCTGCGCTACAGCTGGGGGAAACTGAGGCACAGAGGAGCAAGACGTGGTCACATCCTTTACCTCACTCAGCTTGAGCTGAAACCCTCTAGCATCCCCATGAGGAACCGAGGGCTGCCCCTAGTGCAGGGGCAGCCTTGCTGAAGTCAAACCCTTCTGTCCCCAAAACCCCTTTCCAACCCCATCGGCACAACAGGGCACTGCAGACAGCTGGTATGGGAGGCAAAATGTTTCTTGCTTCATCCTGCTCCCATTGCTGCTTGCTTGTTCTTAGTTTCATGTATTCCTCCAGCAGAAAGGAGCATTGTTGCAGGGTCTGCTTTGGTCTGTGTATATGGATGAACGCTACCACTAATTGTAAATGGAGCAATTAAACCTTTTCTTTATATAGGATCTGGCAAAGGATCTGACAAACCCCGTTAGCTGCACTTAAGAAACGTATACACCAAGGGCAGAGCTTTTACAGCCTTCTCATTTACCATCATCTCCGCACTCATTCAGGAGGGGCAATTGTGTGAGTGTGTGTGTCCTCCCAGCTGCAAAGGATTTAGTTATGGATGTGTGTGGCTCACTTAAGTGCACCTGGAAAGGGGCTCTGCTGAGCAGTGCAAGGGACGTCGCTCATTAAAGTCAGTGGGAAGGGGAGAGCTGGAGTGTCTGTTCTCCCTGGCTCAAACACAAGAGAGAAACAAACGTGCCTGAAGCCAAATCTCATTTATATATTCCAGGTAATATTCACAAATGTAAATTCTGAGCTTTTTAGGTCCAGTTTTTCACTCATTGCTTCTGATTCATTCGTCCTTAGTCACAACCAGTGTTAGCTGAGAATGTCATTCTTCTATGTGCCATTTCTATATATAATGCACTATGAAACAGGGTGTAGATTTACAGTTAATTGTACCTATGGCAATATGTAGGTGCACATAATATCTGTGTGTGAGCATGTGTGCATGTGTGTTGTCTTTCTAACGTGTGTTCAACTGTGTGGAAATACATTCTCTTCTGACAAACCATGTGAGAGATGAAGAATAGCAGCTCCAATTCCCCTTCTTTACACCTGCTGTTAGCACGTGTATTCTCATCACAGGCAGGTAATCCTGTCCATAGCTGGGGTTTAGAGCAAGAGGGAAAGCGAGCTGAAATCGTCACGCAGGGGATGCATCCCCGTGTGGAGTCAGTGTGTCTCCTTTCAGACAAACCTCACTCACACACTTCAAAGCCTGAGAGCTGTTTTCCTTCTTCTGTTCCCTTTTGTTGCTCGCCCTTGATCACGAGCCCAACAGGAAAGGCTGGAGCTCCATGCTGGAGGTCGGACACATGGCATTTCCTAATGGGAAATGGCAGAACTGTTCTCCTCCATTCAAACCTTGTTGACAGCCTTCCAGCTCAGAGGTCCAGATCCCATTGGCTGCACCAGCACAGGCTCCCAGGGCTGTGCTGCACTGCCTGACCTCCTCTCTGCCCTGTCTGAGCTTTGGCAGCCAGCTGGAGAGTGGCCTGTTAGTATCTCAGACGCAATACACAAACAGTCAGTGCATGGTCACTTAGTGAGCAAAGAGGCAACTGAACTCATTCAGGATAGGCTTTCCCCAAAACACACTAGCCCAGCCACTTGGGCTGGATGCTCAGGAAAGCCAGAGCCCCCATGTGGGTTGGTGGGAGCAGTGGGCATTTGAAGGCATTTTGCTAATCCTTTGAAAATCCAGCCCAATTAGCTCCGAAATGGGTAATGGATGCCCAGCACTGGGGCAAACAGAATCTTTGTGCTGTAAAACCAAGCATCATGCTGGCTTTTGTTTTTTCAGAAACTGACTCTTTGCTCTTTTCTATCTCAAGCAGCTGGCCCATTTATTCTCCCTGGTTGACCTGCTGAATGGTAAGTGTTTTCAATCTCATTGTAGCTTCTGCATACCAAACTGAGAGGCTGGTGACCTGGTCCTTCAAAGAGCCTTTGCTAGTGCGCAGTGCTGAATCTTATTAACTTCATGCACAGCTTTGTTGAGCTTAAAATAAGGCCTGTGATCAAGTAGAACATGTGCTTGACTTTGGATGAGTAACACAGTGGGCAATATTCAGACCTCTGTATGGGCTCTGAGCTGGTCCAGGGGACAACACTGCACCGGGTCCCAGACAGGAGCATGTCTGGCACACTGGAGCCCAAACCAGAAGCACAGCAGCAGTACCACTTTGCAGCTTATCATGGGGTACTCCTAGACTACACAGCTCTGTTCCAAGCCAGGACTTTTCCGCCATTCATAGAATCATAGAATGGTTTGTGTTGGAAAGGACCTTAAGATCATCCATTTCCAACCCC